>VMDO01014426.1:0-54645 GCA_007922755.1 Pedetes capensis | reverse complement strand
AGATCATATGCTAGTCCATAAGAACTCCCTCAACAAGTTCAAGAATATACAAATTATCCCCTGTTCCTTATCAGATCATAATGGGATAAAATTGGAGCTCAAGAGCATGAATAATTCCAGAAACTTTACAAACTCATGGAGACTGAATAATTCACTACTGAATGACCCATGGATTGTTGATGAAATCAAATTGGAATTTTAAAAATTCCTACAATCAAATGATGATGAATCAAATCATACCAAAACATATGGGATACAGCAAAGGAAGTTTTAAGAGGGAAGTTTATAGCATTAAGTGCCTTCATCAATAAAATAAAGATGAGACAAATAAATGACCTATTGACACAGCTTAAGACACTAGAAATCCAACAAAAAAACCTAAAAAAAATCCAACAAAAAAAAACTAAATGGAACATACAGAGGGAAATTACAAAAATAAAGGGAGAAATATCTCAATTAGAATCTAAAGATTCTATATATAATAATTCAAAAAATTAATAAGACTAAGAGCTGGTTCTTTGAAAAGTTTAATAAAATAGACACCCCTCTGGCTAACCTCATCAAAAAGAAAAAGGAAAAATCTAACATAGTACGTATTATGAAAGACAACAGATCCATTACCACTGACTCCAACGAAATACAGAAAATTGTCAGGGATTACTATGAGAGACTGTATTCCCAAAAATATGAAAATGCAGAAGAAATGGACAAATTTATTAACACATATGACCTTCCAAACTATCCCCAGAAGACATAACTGACCTAAACAAGCCCATTACCTATACAGAAATAGAAAAGGTAATTAAAAGTCTCCCAACAAAGAAGAGCCCAGGTCCTCATGGATTCAGGGCAGAATTCTACCAAACTTTTAAAGAAGATATAATACCTGTCTTCCTCAAATTATTCCAAAGAATAGAAAAGGAGGGAACACTCCCAAATACGTTCTATGAAGCTACCATCACCCTGATACCTAAACCAGGAAAAGATTCATCTAAGATAGAGAATTATAGACCCATCTCCCTTATGAATCTAGATGCAAAAATATTCAATAAAATTCTGGCAAACAGAATCCAGCAGCATATGAAAAAGATTATTCACCATGACCAAGTAGGATTTATACCACAGATGCAAGGCTCGTTTAACATATGGAAATCAATTAAAGTAATCCAACATATCAAGAAACTGACAAACAAAAATCACATGATCATCTCAATTGATGCTCAAAAGGCCTTCGATAAAATACAACACATTTTCATGATAAAAACACTGGAGAAAATAGGTATAACCGGTAAATACCTTAATTTCATAAAAGCCATTTATGACAAACCTACAGCCAACATTATATTAAATGGAGAAAAAGTAAAACCATTTCCTCTTAGATTTGGAACAAGACAAGGATGTCCTCTCTCTCCTATTCTATTCAACATAGTAACTGAAGTTCTGGCCAGGGCAATCAAATAAGAGAAAGAAATCAAAGGGATACAGACTGGTAAGGAAGAGTTCAAATTATCATTATTTGCAGATGATATGATTTTATACTTGAAAGACCCCAAAACCTCAATCAAAAAACTTCTGGATCTAATTAACTCCTTCAGCAAAGTTGCAGGCTGCAAAATTAACATACAAAAATCAATAGCCTTTCTTTATACCAATTCCGAACAAGAAGAGAAGGAAATTTCAGGAAAGATACCATTCATGATAACCCACCAGAAAATTAAATACCTTGGAATCGATCTAACCAAAGACCCTTCAGATCTGTACAAGCAAAATTTCAAAACATGAAAGAAAGAAATAGCAGAGGACACTGAAAAATGGAAAGACCTCCCCTGCTCCTGGATAGGGAGAATTAATATTGTAAAAATGGCTATCCTACCAAAAGCAATCTATAGATTTAATGCAATACCCATTAAAATTCCACTGACTGACTTTACAGAAATAGAAAAAATGATCCAAAAATCCATATGGAACCACAAAAGACCACATATAGCCAAAACACTTTTAAGTTGCAAATCTAATGCAGGGGGAATCACAATCCCTGACTTCAAACTTCACTACAAGGCAGTGGTTGCAAAAACAGCTGGTACTGGCACAAAAATAGGCCCAAAGACATCTGGAACAAAATAGAAGACCCAGATATACCTCAACACACCTATAGCCACCTTATTTTTGACAAAGGAGCAAAGCAAGTAAACTGGAAAAAGGACAGCCTCTTCAACAAATGGTGCTGAGAAACATGGTCATCCATATGCAGAAAAATGAAAGTGGATCTGCATTTCTCAATATACACGAGAGTTAACTCAAAATGGATAAAAGATCTCAACATAAAACTAGAAACTTTAAAACTTATAGAAGGCAAGATAGGCAATACACTCCATCATATAGGCATTGGAAAAAATTTCCTTAATAGGACCCCAATTGCTCAAGAAATTGCAACAAGAATAGATAAATGGGACCACATGAAATTAAAAGGCTTCTGCACAGCAAAAGAAACAATTAACAGAGTCAAGGAAACCTCCACAGAATGGGAAAAAATCCTCATATTTTATACATCTGACAAAGGTCTAATTACTAGAATTTATAAGGAACTCAAGAAAAAAAAAACCAAAAACCAAACAAGCCAATACACAAATGGGCAAAGGAACTGAGTAGGCAGTTCTCAAATGAAGAGGTCCATAAAGCCATGAAACACATGAAAAAGTGCTCAATATCCCTAGCCATTAGGGAAATGCAAATCAAAACAACGCTGAGATTTCACCTTACAACAGTAAGAATGGCCAAGATCAATAAAACAAACAACAACAAATGCTGGCGAGGTTGCGGGGAAAAGGGAACACTTTTACATTGTTGGTGGAGCTGTAAATTGGTGCAACCACTATGGAAATCAATATGAAGGTACCTCAAAAAACTAAAAATAGATCTACCATATGACCCAGCTATAACACTATTGGGAATTTACCCAAAGGGAGATGGGTCATCATACCACAGAGACACCTGCATCTCCATGTTCAACGCAGCGCTTTTCACAATAGCAAAGATATGGAATCAACCAAAGTGCCCTTCAACAGAAGAATGGATAAAATCTATGGTATATATACACAGTGGAATACTATTCAGCAATCAAGAAAAATGAAGTAGGGTCATTCGCAGCAAATGGATGGAATTAGAGAAAATTATTTTAAGTGAACGGACACAAGCTCAGAAAGAGAAACAACACATGTTCTCACTCATATGAGGGAGCTGACTCAAAATTACAAGAAAGAAAAATCCTACTCCAAGGTCAGATCATAATAAAAGGGGGGGAGGGAAGATAAGAATGAGGTAAATATAAATGGACTAGAAATCGCATGTAATTGTTCTAACAAGATAAAAACAAAGACCACTACAGGAAAAGTTTCTATCTTAAACAGAAATGGAACCCAAGAACATATAGAAAAATACTATGTAGTAAAAGATAGAGAAGACTTGGATGGGAAACTTAGATGGGAAGGGGGGGAGGGGGGAAGCATAGGGGAGGGTAAGGGGTAACCTATATGAATAATGTTTATCAAATTGCATGTATGAGAATTGTCACAATGAAAGGCATGTCAAAATGAATCACATTATGATATACATTAAAAATTTCTAATAAAAAAAAAAGACTCTTGCCCACCATAGGGTCTAATTTCAGCCACACTGCAAGAAGCTACAAGTGCACTAACAACAACAACTGCACCAATGCTCGGCATTCAGCTCTGGTTGAGGGATGGGAAAATAAGCAAACTGAGGGATTAAACAGTTAGATTTAACACGAGTTAAAACAGTGACTGGAATGTTTCCTTTCTCACAGTCACAAGCCAGAGTCAGGCAACAGAGGACTCAAACAGAGCAAATCCCTTAATGTTCTTCCTGATTGGTCAGAGCAGCCAAGGGTTGGGTGGAGCTTTTGTGATTAAAAAGCTCTGCTCTGTTTTTCCCTCCCAGGAGAACATGGCCAAGCAAGTTGCAATTGTGGGAGCTGGGGTCAGTGGACTGGCTGCCATCAAGTGCTGCCTAGAAGAGGGACTGGAGCCCACCTGCTTTGAAAGAAGTGATGACCTGGGGGGACTTTGGAGGTTCACCGTAAGTTGGGTTTCAGCTGCTTTTATTTGTCCATTGGAGAAGGGCTTACCTGGGGTAAAAATAGACCTGCATTTCTTCCACAAGGGCTGCTTGCTCTGGAAAAAGGCAAGAAATGTCTGCTGGGGGTCAGGGGCAGGAGGGGCCCCTGAAATTGTAAAAGGTAGAAACGGGGCACAGGATGAGCTCTGGGGGAAGATATCAGCAGCCTTACAAACTTTGCAAAGGGTCAAGAGGAAGAAATATTCCAGTGAAGGCCATCAAGTGTGGAAGAGAATGGAGTGACTGGGAAAGACCAGGAAAGCTCAGACCCAGGGGAGTAAAACCAGAAGTAGGGGTGGCAGTGTTTGGGGTACCCTAAGAATTTCAGCCTCTGCCTGCAAAACTGAGCTGTTTTTACTCATCTCTGTTCCCAGCCCTGCTCCATCTGCACCAGTGTGCACAGAGCTCAGTGTAGGATGAGTTCCGTAACTAAGATCCTGCTACCCAGGCAGTGCCAGTCCACACCATGACCAAATATGAATTTCAAGTCTTTTTTGTTCCCTGAACAAGAGAGAAGTAATATTTTCAAATCTCAGCAGGGTTACAGTCTGCATTGGAGGAAGGACTAAAAAGCCCACCCTGCCTGGCCTGGAGCCCACAGGGATCACAAAGACCCTGTGAAACCCAGAAGCTGGGCAGAGAACATGTTCGGTGAGCTCCAGGGCTCAGCAGGGAAAGCACTTGCATCAGACAGCGCCTATTTTTGCTCCTTCAAGGCAAAAATATTTCCCATGAACTTTAAACTGCGGTAAAGAGAAAGTTTCCAGGAATCGTGGAAAGGAGCAAGATGCGAGACAGCCTGGCCTCAGGTCCCCTGAGAGGCTCAGAGAAAGACTGAGTATTCCTCCAGTATAGAAGGGTAGAATTTAGACCTGGAATAAAATATTTATTTTCTAACTTAGTGAGCAAAGTTTCAGAGAAGCCAGTGTTGCTAGTTTAGATACAGTCCTCCAACATAGCTCAGCATGGCTCACACAAAGAACTGTGTGACTTAAAATGTGTGATCATCAATGCACAGGGACCTTCCCAAGGAAACTAGATAAGAGTATCCTGCCACCTGTGCCAAAATTCTCTTTTCCCATGCTCATTGGAGACACTATTAATCAAGCAATTGACATTTCTCCCTGGTGAACCTCAAATTCCTCCTTAGCACAATGTGCCAGATAAGTACCCCTAATCAGTAAAACTTGGCTTGAAAGAAGAAACTGCACAATTAAATTAGTAGTTATTTGGCTAAAATAATCTCAGACAAAACAAAAAGCAAGTCCAAAGACCAAAAGCTGTACTTAGCCTCTTAAGATCCCAGACAAAAACATTTCTTATGTAGATCACAAACACATAATTATTAATCCTAAAACTCATTGGTCTAAGAATCAAGAGAAATGTGCCCAGCCGTGCCCAACTGTCTGCGAAACTTGGGCAGATCAAACACCTATGCAGAAAGCACTATGGGAGACACAAAAATGAACAGGGTTTGCTATGTCCTGGGGAGGGCAAATATTTTCAGGCAGATGAAAGAAGGCTAAGATCTTGCAAGTCAGAAACACTGCTATGGGCACTGAAATGAGGGCAGGATTACAGCCACCATGTAGTCAGTGGAGCCAGGGAAGGCTTCATGGAAGAGAGTCCATGATGGGCTATGAAGGATTCCAACAAACAAAGGAGACTGAGCAGGAGATCCCAGGGAGGGGACCTGTAAAGATACAGTACCAGGCATATTCAGAATATAAAAACAGCTGATTGGTGTATGTGGTACATGTGAGAGAAGTGATGGGAGGGAAGAGCATGGTCGAATATCTAGGCAAGATGTTCATATTGGATTTGAAAGGCAGTGAGTCATGAGCAAAATGTCAGAGACCCTCTGTTGTGATTGTTGCTATTGTTATGTTTTGTGTGCATGATGGGAAGGCCCAAAGATGTTCACAGGTAAAGAGAAAATCTCTGGGTGATACGGAATAACTGAATACACAAAGTCCGAACTGGGACAAGATCCTAGCAGGAAAAGAAGGGAGGGAAAGGTCGGCACAAGGGGAAGGCTTAGATGTAGAGAGGCAGAGAGACCCCAGAGACTGGAGGGAAGGGAAAGCGAAAATAAGAGGGAGCCCTCTAACATAGGGAGAAGAGAAGACAGAAAAGTGCACACATCAGAGGCCTCAATTCTTTCTGGAAAACATGGCAACTGTACAGGGTGAAGAGGGATTGGGGTGGAGAATGGAGTTGAAGACGTGGAAAACCAGGAAAGGGCATGAAAAGTTTCTGTGGGGAATGTGAGAGACCATCAAAAAGATGACCAAGAGGATTATCAATCAGTGGCCAGGGTAAAATGGCACCCAAATTACAAGCCATCCCACCTCTACTACCTCATTTGTAAAATAAAAAACATGGAACCAGTTTGAAAAACAGATAAATGCTGAATTACTAGAGGCCTGGGAAGTAGGAAAATCTACCGACAGCTTCATTTAGCTGCCCTCTCTTGATACGGGCTGGGATTTAGCTCAGTTGGTAGAGTGCTGCACTGCAGTCTCTGAGGTCCCGAGTTCAATTCCCAGCACCGCAAAACTGGGAGAGGACCTGGCAATCCACTCCCAAGGCAATCCCGAATTAGCCACTGAAAACCCTATGAGGGCCGCTATGAGTCGGATACCGGCTCGAGGGCACCTAACAACAACAACAACTCTTGATACAGCAGCCTCCTGAGGCATCTCTATTATGTTAAGATTCTCCTAAAACCTGACAGAAAATCCCTAAACCCAAAGAAAAAACCAAAGCCCAAGAAAGTAAATCTCTGTGGAAGTTATAGAAAGAATAGCATGGACAATAGTTAACCTTTATTGAACCACTTACCAGGCACTTTTCCAGATGTGTTATAGCCATTACTGCAGTTTATCCTAGGGGATATGTACCATTGTTATTCCCACATATAGGTGAGGAAACTGGGACCAAGAGAGGTTAATTCCCAAGATCACTGAGTAAAAATATAGAGTTTGAATATGGACCCAAGCAGTCCGACTCCAGTACCTGTGCTGTCAAGACCAACATTCCCTGCATCCCTAAAGTCTGTTTCATAGCTCCAGAAATCAGACAGATCCTGACTGTGGTGCATGGAGTCCCACCAAGGGTGCAGTGGGTAATGGTGACATGCCCTCTGTGCTGCAGAACCAAAATGGACCAGAAGCCAGCAACCTCACCATTCATACTCTTACTCTTTTCCCTTTCTCCACAGTCCATCTGCCCCCTTCACCTCTCTCATTCATGAGAACAAACATGTTCCCCTAAGTGGCCCTATCAGTTCTCAGGGGCCATGTGCTCCCAACACTCAGCATGCCAGGGCAATTGGCAAACTCACACAGGGACAATGCCAGGAGTGTCTACAGCTGAAAGGGGTGAGGGGAGAGGTCCAGAGGGCCTGGGCATCATGGGGCAGATTGCTCACTGAGGCAGACACTTGAGGGGAGGGCCCAGGATCCACAAATACCATTAGAAGGGGCATGGGCCCGTACTGCTGTACATGTGCTGAACACTCCAGACCTTGTATTTTCCCAAGAGAAATAATCAGTGTGAGGAAAGAAAAACAAGAGCAGGGTTCATCTTGGTTTCTACCCTCAGGGCTGTTTCCACCCTAAGCTAGTCCCCCCTCTGCTAACATCTGTGATACATTATTTCACAATAGGCCTCAATGTTTCCTGGAAGTTTTTCTTCTTCCTGCCTTCACAATTATCTTCTTAAGTTTTACAAAACACAGGGTTTTTTTTTTCCCTCCATTCTTGTTTATCCTTTGCTTTGAGAGCTCATAAAATACATGGTTCCCTGACTTATCTAGTTCCAGTAAGTCCCCATCACTCCCTGATGTTTAAACGTGCCATTATAAAATGCTTTAAATTTGTGAACTATTTTATGGAAATCTTTACTACGTGAATTATACATAGCTCTACTTTCCTTAAATAGTATGAGTGTGTGTGTATGTGTGTGTGTGTGTGTCAAATTTAGTGTTACTAAAAACCAACTACATTGGCAATAAGTATTTATAATACAATGTTCTTGGAAGCCAGAGAAATGTGAAAGAAATTTGGTCCTACACTAACTGATCCCCAAACATTTACAATGGTGTTTTTCTGCTTACACTGCAGCTTCTTCCTTAGCTTTTTACCTCACTTATCAGAATTATCACACTTTATAGCTACTCTTCTTATTCCTATAAGAGGAAAGCTGAAGACTGTTTTGATGAAATTCATTTCTAATACTCACCTTCAGGTCTGAGAATGTTCCTCAACTTTGATATCCAATACAATAGCTACCCCACACGTAGCCATGGGACACTTGAATGCAGCTTGTATAACTACAGAACTGCATTTTTAAATTTTCATTTAATTTTAATGAATTTTAATTCTAAATTCAATTCAGTTTTTTAGAGCCTCTAAGTCTATTAGGATCAACTTGGGTACACGAATCCAATTTTTCTAATGAAAATCTAGCATTTGACTTTATATGTGTGTGTGTGTGTATAAAACACACACTAGATTTTGAAGACTTAGTGTGAGAAAAAGAATACAAAACACTTCATTAATAATTTTATATGGATTCCAAGTTGAAATTATAATATTTTGAATATAATGAGTTGAGTAAAATATATTTCTAAATTAGTTTCACTTGTTTCTCTTTACTTTTTTCTTTCAATGTGGCCACTAGAGAATTTGAAAGTACATACATGGTTTCTATCACATTCCTATTGAGTAATTCTGTCGTAAAGCCTTGTTATTTAAAGAATGGCTCACAGACCAGCAAGACATAAATAAATTATGTGAATATAACTTTGTTCATTGTTCATTGTAAGTAATGAAGAATCTCAGACAAGTTCAGACCTGCTGAATCAGCACCTACATGTCAATAAGATCTTCTAGGCAAAACTATTGTTTTTTCCCTTTGGCAAGACTAGAGGGTTAAACTCAGGGTCTTGTGCATACTTTACAAGCACTCTACCACTGAGCTATACCCGCAGCACCTTTATTATTATTTTTTATTTATAAATGTTGGTGGGGTACAGAGTAATAAGACTTTTACTATATCCATTATGCAACTCTTACCTCACTTGTGCTTACATATTCAACTTACATATTTTACAGAATCATAATTCTATCCATGTATTCAAACACTTGCATCATATATTTGAGATTTCCCTCTTCCCCTTTACCCATCTACTTTATTCCCCCCCACCTCCCATAGCCTCCACTCCCACCCACTGATCTCCTCCCCACTTCTTTCAATTTTCCCTTCTTAGATAAGTATGGTTGATCATTTTTATATATCTACCTATGCATAGGTTTTGTTTATCCTTTAAATCAGGTTTAGTTCTCACATATGAGTGAGAATGTATCATATTTCTTTTTTTTTAGGTTTGGGTTTGTTCACTTAAGATGATCTCCAGTTTCATCCATTTTGCTGCAAATGACATAATTTCATTCGTCTTTATTGCTAAGAAATATTCCACTATGTATATATGCCACAATTTTTCTATCTATTCCTCTGTTGATGGACATCTTGGTTGCTTCCATATCCTTGTGATTGTGAAGAGTGCTGCATTAAATATGGAAGTACAGGTGTCCCTGTGGTGTGATGACTTATCTTGCTTTGGGTATATCCCCAGAAGTGCTAAGTTGTTGTTGTTGTTGTTAGGTGCCATGGAGTAGAGTCCGATTCATAGCAACCCTCATAGGATTTTCATGGCTGATTGTTTCTGGATTACTTTGGGAGTGGCTTGCCGCATCCTTCTCCTGTTTTTGTGGTGCTGGGGATTGAACTTGGGTCCTCAGAGAGTGCGGCACAGTATTCTACCAACTGAGCTAAACCCAAAACTCAGGAATTGTATAGCTAGGTTGTATGGCAGTTCTATTCTTGGTTTTCTAAGTTACCTCCATATTGACTTCCAAAGTGGTTGAACTAATTTACAGTTCCACCAACAGTGTAAAAATGTTCCTTTTTCCTCCATATCCTCACCAGCATTTGTTATTATTTGCTTTGTTAATCTTGGCCATTCGTACTTGAGGGAAATAGAATCTAAGTGTTATTTTGATTTGCGTTTCCCTAATGGCTAAGGATATTGAGAATTTTTTCATGTGCTTATTGTCCATTTAAACTTCTTTATTTGAGAACCGTCTGTTTAATTCCATTGGCAATTTATTTATTGGGTTATTTGTTGTCTTGGTGTTTGATTTCTTAAGTACTTTGTACATTCTAGAAATTAGTCCTCTGTCTGATGTATAGGATGTAAAGATTTCATCTCATTTTGTGGGCACTCTCTTAACTCTGTTGATTGTTTCCTTTGCTGTTCAGAAGATTTTTAGTTTCATGTAATCCCATTTGTCAATTCTTGGTGCAGTTTCTTGGGCAATTTAAGTCTTGTTCAGGAAATACTTGCCTATGCCTATGTGTTGTAGTGTATCCTACCTTTTCTTCTACTAGTTTTAAGGTGTTGAAGTCTCTGATCCATTTCAAGTTGACTCTCATATGGACTGAGAAATACAGGTCTATTTTAAGTTTTCTGCAAATGGATATCCAATCTTCCCAGCACCATTTGTTGAAGAGGCTATCTTTTCTCCATTGAACATTCTTAGCCCTTTGTCAAAAATCAGGTGGCTGTAATTCCGTGGATGTATCTCTGGGTCTTCAATTCTGTTACATTGATCTTTAAACCTGTTTTTTGTTGTTGTTGGTTTGGTTTGGTTTGGTTTTTGGTTTTTGGTTTTGTTTCTTTCTTGTTTTGTTGTTGTTGTTTTGTTTGTTTTTTGTTTGTTTACAAGTACCAAGCAGTTTTAGCTACAATGGCCCTGTAATATAGTTTGAAGTCAGGTATTGTGATACCTCCTGCACTTTGTTGTTGTTTTGTTCTGTTTTGTGTTTTCTTAGGATTGTTTTATCTTGAGACAGAGTTTCACTAAGTTACATAGGCTGCCTCAGGCATCAAACTTGCAATCCTCCTGCCTCTGCCTCCTGAGTCATTGAGATTATAGGCATGGACCACAGCACCTGGCTTCTAGGCAAATCTTAACATTCAGAGGCACTGGTCTAAAGAGAGTTCTGCTTCTTAAACTGTACAAAACAACAACTTTTTCTCAATTTCCAGTGAATTATAGACTACTGTTTGTCAAGTCTAATAAAAATTAATTTTTAGGAAAAATGAAAATAAAACAAAAATGTATAAGATACAATAAATCTAAATTTTATATTGAGTCAGAAGTCATAAAATTAGCCTTTAAGAATGTCATTAAATACACATTGTGGAAATAAGAAAAAATTACAAAAAGTGGATACTTTTGTTCTTTGAAAGTACATAGGCAGTTAATACAGAAAATCACTATTTCAATTGTACCCATTGGCCAAACAAAGTATTTCATATGAAACAGCAGTTCTCCATATTAAACAGCTATAGATACACTTTGACTACACATTGTATATGTTAGTATCTAATGTTTTTGTTTTCTTTTGTTTGTGATACTAGGGATTGAATCCACAGTCTGTACATAGTAAGCAAGCACTCTACCACTGATGCACCCCAGCCTAATATCAAAGGTTTTTAATATGAGTTCTTGCTTATCAAGGTACCTAATGTGGATTGGATGGATGACAATACTCCTTTTAGGGAATAATGTAAACCTAAACTATTTCTAAGTATTGCTTAATAGTACTCACAGTACAGAAACAAGGGACACAGAGGTATTTTCATTGGACTGGAAGAAGAGATTTTAAAGCAATTACAGTAACGTCGAGATGTTCTTTGTTTTGTTTTGTTTTGTTTTAGCTGCTACCCAAAGTGAAGAAAGTTGTGCTATATTTTTAAAATTTAAATAATCAAATAATTTATCCTGTAAGGTTATAGCTAAATATAACTCATCTTTCAATGAAATAAAATGACTCCAGATTTTGTGTAGTTTTGGATAAAATATTTCAAACTAAGTTTAAAACATCACAAATTATGAAGTTCTTCTACATGTGATTAGTGCATAGCCCAAATTCCATGAAACTCATTACACAAGTTAGACAAAACCAAGACTGATCTATATCCTGTGCAACAAAAAGGAGTTCACATGTTTGGACATTGAGCAATATCAAATTATTGCTATTGTTGTTGTTGTTGTTGTTAGGTGCCGTGGAGTCGGTATCCGACTCATAGCGACCCTCTGTACAACAGGGGAAACACTATTGTCAGTGCTTCTCTGCTGTTCATAGGGTTTTCAATGGCAGATTGATTTTTGGGAGGGGGTTGCCAGGTCCTTCTCCCAAGCCTACAGCTTCTGGTGTTCCGAGGTGGTCTCCCATCCAGGTACTAACCAGGCCCGACCCTGCTTAGCTTCTGAGATCTGACAGGATCGGATGCCACAGGGCTACAGCTGCAGGCAATTATTGCTATAAAAGGTATTTATCTTGTCACAGACTGATAACAACCAGCTCATAGTGGTACTGCTCTGCAGACTACATTTGATTAGGACTGCTTTAGATATTCCAGAAAAATGAGCCTAGATCAAGCTTTAAATAGCTATTTTTCTCAGAAGCCTGTTGGTTTCCAGTTTTCTAGCCATATAGCCATAAGGTTAGTACTTTTCTGAATAGGTGAGGCTGTCAGGTGTGGGGACATAGATAAGGAGATTATAGTGAACTCATATCAATTGATAAGATCAATAACATGAATTTAAACCAGTACATTAATTTTAAATTATACTCATAATTTTATATGCTATAATTGATGTACATTTCACATAGATCTAGATTCATACTCTTTAAAGAAACAGAATAAGCCCTCTCCATACGTGAGGGCTTATTCCTGTTTTCACTTGTTTACACAAATAAAATAATTTTTATTTCATAAAAATAATCATTTCAAGAATATTCCATGAAACCAAAGTATCTAGCAACTGTTCATCATCCAAAAAGTGCTTCCGGGTTCTTGTCTATTTATTTCTATATTCCCTTGTACTTTGCTGTGATACTGTGTGAATATAGACAAGTGAATTCAGCACTAGTTTATTTGCTACCATGTAATGAAGAATAGTAATTCTGGTCAGGCAATTTATACCAGGGTCCAATGTTCATCATTTTCCAAATGCAGTACAGCAAATCCCAGTAGAAAGGTGGGAAGTACCATATATATTATTTGGATTGCCTTAAGTTTGGTCAGTGTTTTGAGATTTCTAAAAAATTAGCATCCATTGTGTGTGTGTGCGTGTGTGTGTGTGTGTGTGTGTGTGTATCCATGTGCTTTGCTTCCTCATGAGTATTCACTGTTTGTACAGGAACATGTTGAAGAAGGTAGAGCTAGTCTCTACAAGTCTGTGGTTTCCAACAGCAGCAAGGAGATGTCTTGTTATTCAGATTTTCCATTCCCAGAAGACTATCCAAACTTTGTGCCAAATTCTCTATTTCTGGAATATCTCAAAATGTATGCAAACAAGTTCAACCTTCTGAAATGCATTCACTTCAAGGTAAGCTAAAAACACTGATTAGTAGTCAAGAAGTAGTCTTTCCTATTTTCTATTTATTTATGTATTTATTTATGTGTGTTGCTGGAGATCAAATCCAGGGCTTTGGTGCATGCTAGGCAAGCACTCCACCACTGAACCTCATCCCCAGCCCTCTCCTACTTTCTATTACTTCTCTATCACATAGGCCTGGATTCTGTGTAGATGAGATATTTAATTGGTAGGGTTAATGACATATTTTTAAAAGATAGAGCTACCAATACAATTGTAGAAACTCCATAGGTATTCTGAATATTATAACACAAACAGTGTACTCATTAGGAGGGACTCAAGAAGCCCATCTCCTCTGATAATTTTGCAAAGGAAAGAAAGGAAGCAAAGCCTCTTGGTTAGTGAATAATTTTTGCTTTTAAATTTGGATTGTTTCAGATTTGTTATGAATATATTTACTGGGGTCAGGGCTAGAGTTCTTGCCTAACATGCACAAATCCTGGGACTGGAGCAAGAGTGCTTACCTAGCATGCACAGAACAATAGCAATAATAATAAAGTATATTTTATCAATTATAACCTACTACTGATGGGCATATGTGTATTCAATAAGAATTTTAAAATAGATTACTTGAACTTTGGACTATTTTCAAAATATTCAGGCCATAAGGTTAACACTTTTCAATAGTTCTCTACATTTGGGAAGACTTCAGCTGCATATTCCATAAGACATTTTATAAGCTAAGAAACTTGGGATCAAATTTATGGTTTCAATGACATATAATCCATGTCTGTATTAAAGGAACGGTTGTTAGAGAGCTTTATGACAAATAAGGTTACATAACAGAATGAATAATAAAAAAGACATCAGAAAGCTGTGTTATAATCTTGGTTCTATCACTGGCAGTGAGAGTTTCAGCAAATCACTTAAAAATTTTTGGATCTTACCACTTGTCTTAGATACTCCTGCACAGCTCCAGGTTTGAAATACTTCTATCTAAGAAATCATGATTAGTTTGACAGCCTGATGAGAATTGTAGGGTTTTATGGATTAGTTATATTAGTCTGTGTGTCAGACCTTTTGAAATATCACATGGTATAGAAAGACAAGCAAAGAGAAGTCTTTGGTGGGGGTGTGGGATCGGGGGAGCAAGTGCACAAGGGGGTAAAGGGGAACTTATCTGTGTAATGTACAAAAAATGCATATATGGAAATGTCACAATGAAATGGGTATCAGAATGAATCACATTAAGGTGTACATTAAACATTTCCAATAAAAAAATATATCACATGGTACATAAACCACCAAGCCCTGAAAGGAAACTTGACAACTTGCTAATCATGTCTGTGATTCCTTTTTTAGACCAAAGTGTGCAGTATAACAAAACACCCAGATTTTGCTGTTTCTGGCCAATGGGAAGTGGTTACTCTGCATGAAGGGAAGCAAAACTCAGCCATCTTTGATGCTGTAATGATTTGCATTGGTTTTCTCACTAACCCTTACTTGCCACTGGATTCCTTTCCAGGTACAACATTTTCTCCAAATGACTTTCAATTGTCTCAGGGGACCCATCCTGATACTTGGTTGGTCTGGGGATGAATTTTTATGGTTCTTCCATTAATTAAAGTTGTGAGGTAACCATTTTTTTCTAACCAGCTTATTTTCTAACTAGCCTATTTAGGGATTTCCAACAACCTATGAGTACAGAAAAGAATAACAGATAACTTGTAAGCAGTTTTACGCTGCACTGAGGTTCAGTGCCCCTCCTAGAGTGACTGACAACACTTAGAAAGTGCTCTGAATCACAGGATACTTACACAAGTTGCTCGCCTCAGCAGTAGCTGCACATTCCCAAAGTTAAGAGGACTCAAAGGTCAATCTGTGAATAAAGGCATAGGTAATTCAATTTTTTGTTTGCTTGTTTTACATGAGCCTAGCAATTAGCTGGAACAGAGGTTTATGGCACTGGGTCAATAATCAACAAAGCAATAAATCTTGGGAGGCAAGTTAAGGTATCTTTGGGTCACAGTGTCTATGCTACATTTCAGTTGGATTTCAACTTAAGGTAATAGAAATGGAATAGTTTGGTTTATCTCACCTGCAATAAGCATTCAAAAAGTTAAAACTTAAGGAAATTTTTCTCCTAATCAGGCAGATGTGGCTTAGAGTGATCTCAACTCATGTTATCATAAAATCTTGTACCTCCAGTGGCAACCATCTGCCTCAGAGGTCATTCAAGTCAGGTTAGATTCGTATAAAGAATATTCTGAAAAGTTCCCTAGAATGGAATCACTAAATTGAAAAGAACCAAATTCAGTTGTCTTTCCAATGCACGAAATTGTTCTCCTGGATTCAAGACAGGCTCAACAGGCTCTCCTCAAACACATTCAATGATAGACTCTGTAAGTTTTTGCCTGTAGAGTTAAGACCCTGAGTAGCCAGCCACTCCCATCTCTCATAAAGGAGAGCATAGTCTATACCCTAAGAACCCAGAAAGCTCCAAGGCACAGGGAAAAATGCATTTGTTCAGTATTTGTGGTATCTTACACTAAGTACTAAGAATATAGAAGTGTGTGAAGCAAAAAAGAGCCTGCATTCAAGTCATGAATAGAGATTTATGGGAGGACAGTGAAAGAATCACAGTCTGCATACCATCTGCAGTGATACCAGTACTTACATGCGGTATACTCAAATATCTCCCATGGTCCTGGGTCTGCCCAAAAAGCCACATCAGAAATCATGTCAAATTAGCATACACTGTACTGTGAAAGGAACTAAGCCAATGTGTTCAGTTGAATAAGATGAGCTTTTGGCCCAGAAGGTATACATTCTAAGCTACACAACTAGCTAGCTTACAATCTCTAGCCTCCCACTTCATCTAAGTCTCTCTTTTATCACCCATAAACTGAGAAACTTAGATCACCTTATCAAACTGCATGCCTCACAAATCAAGCAAGGAAAACCATAACAGACTTGTAGTCCTAATAACAGGCAGTACCAGTTTGGAGTCTCTGGGCACAACACTGTCAACGAACTTTTGGCTCCTAGATTCTGGGATTCTATACTTGATATGGAGTCCTCTAAATTCCATCATGCCCTCCCTGCCTTGTAGCAGACTTCCTTAGTCTGTACATACTCCCTGGGGTGATTTGTTATCCATGAGAAAAATTCATATTTAAAGATATTCAAGAGCACGTATTACAACTTCTGGAAGCAATTCCAAAGGAGGGGTTCCAAAAAGTCTTAGTAAAAATAATTAGTATCACGGTTAAAATAAATGTAGAATTTCTCAAAATGCCTACTTTTATTCATTTAGCTATACACATTCTGGTGTTCACTAATACACCCACATTTACCTAATATAAGTTCTTACTCTACCCTCCAGTGAGATGAGGGGCAAGTATTAGTCCATAAGAGACTTGAGTCACAGACTCTCAATTTTTCCATTTGCAACCCAAAACAGCATGATCCTGAGAGAACCTAAGGTAGTCTAAAGAGCTAATACTGTATTTTTCCTTAGGCCTTCCAGCTCTCCTTTCTTGATATTTTCTGGTTCCCATGAGGTTCCCATACTGAGTTACATTTTAATTTTCTTGCACCCATGCCAAATTCTAAATGCCTTGGATTCATGCTAGATTTCTAGTGATTTAAAGTGACCCCAAGAACCACCAGTTCTTGACAAGGCCACTTTCCATAAGCACACACTTTCATCCTTTGAAAATCTAGGTATCTTACCACTTCTCTTAGAAAAGTCAGGTTCTTCCCCCAACACAGATTACTGCTGGTTATATATTATGGCATTGAGAGTACTTTCAAGAGCTCCCCATTTGCCTTTGATGTCTCAATAGGATTTGGCACCAACTGCCTGAAATATCTAGTTAGCCCAGTAAATGTAATCCTGGTGTCACTAACACCATCCTTTTCTCTCTGCACCAACTCAGGCCGACTCAGCAAACTCAGCCTTAGTTAAAGACAGTCACCTAGGTGGAAAATCAGCAAATTGCCCCAGTTTATTGGGATCTTTATGAATGGGGCCTCATTTTATCTATCTTATTTCTCCCATATCATCTAGTGTTGGACACATAGCAGATAATTCAAAATCTTTGCTGAACAGAGAGGTACTGAATTCCCTTAAACATCTTTGTTCTTATTGCTTGTTTTGTGAAAATCTGCACAGAATATATAAACCAAATGTTAATAGAATATTACTATCACATTGACTTCTATCAATCTTTTAATGGCAAGGACTTCTTAAACTTTTGTTTAATATATCTTTATGCCACAAAAATTTCAGCTCAATAGTTGATCATTTAGTAAGAAAAACTAGAGGCCTATCTAGTGAGAGGGAGTAATTACCCATCTTTACCCACAATTACATGGAATGGTTAAATGAATAATTACCTGCTAACATTTTGTTAAGTCATGTATTCATATTTCAGATCTCCTCAAACTTGAATATATTACTAAAAGTAACCTAAATCATATGTCAAAAGGATATTATCAACTGAAAAATGTTCATGATTCATTCACTAATCTGATAAATCCTTATTGTACTTTGCTTTTTCTAAAGGTATAAATACCTTTAAAGGCCAGTACTTTCATAGCCGACAATATAAACATCCAGACATATTTAAGGACAAGAGAGTCCTTGTAGTTGGATTGGGAAATTCTGGCACAGACATTGCTGTGGAGGCCAGCCATCTGGCAAAAAAGGTACCATCCCTAAAGTTACTTAGTGAAGAACTTTACCTTAGGATGCATGTCTCAAGCAAGCAGTGTTTGAAACCATGATAAATGTTAAAGGAATAAAAGTGCCTAACACACAACAAATTTCTTAAAGCATTTTTTACTGAGTGTTTATAAATATTACTGGGAATTCCAGTTGTTGTCTCTCCTCCCAAACCATCTCCTCTCCCTTCTGATTTTTGTCGTTTTCCTAGCTATCCAACCAGAGCTATAGGATATGTCTCTTTGTTACTCAGTCCCATGGATAAGAAAATTCTGGAAATTTTTCCTTGCTAATGTCTCCTTTTGGCCCCTTTCTTTCCTTATTTATTCCCACGACCCTCATCAGGTACATACCATCTCACACTGAGCTTATTCTATTGCCCTCCTAAAAGTAGTTGTAAAAATAGCTAATTTTTGTTGGGTTTACTCTTTGTCAACCACTGCACTAAATATTTCCTACTGTGTTACTTCAACTAATCATCAAAATGAGCCACTGAAATGAAGTATTATTAATATCCCTGAGTACCAATGTGGAAACCACCAGCTAGTGGTAAAGCCAGTGCTCAAACCCAAGTCTCTTTCACTCAATGCCCATGCCCCTACCTCTACCCTTATCCTGGTGCCCCTACATCCACAGTCCATCCTCACATCTTTAATACTGCATGTAGACTCCCAACCACCAACAAATAAATCCTCTGAAAAACGTGCTCTCGTGTGACACTTTTGTGTTAAGAAACTAATAACTCCCATTGCTTAAGAAAAAGAATAAGTTGTAGATGTACTAGCTCTGCATCACAGAGTTCTCCATAATCTGGTTTAAATCTGCCACTTTAACCCTTACATGATCATCTGCACAATCATCAACTGCAGCCAAGCAGGGCTGCTCTGTGGCCCTCTCCAGTTCCTGTATCTTTGTTTTCTCTTTCCCCATCCCTACCCCCTCCCTCCCACAGTGCCCTTCCTTCTATTACAACCTACATTTACATTCTCAGCTATGTCACACCAACACAAAGTGATCTCTCCCTATTTGGGATTTATGTATTATTGTAGTTTATACTGTTGAGTTGGTACTTTTTAATTCTCAGTATTGTATAATTACAATACTTTCATAGTACATATCTTCTTTCCAACTATGCTATAAACTCATCAAGAGCCATTCCCAAAACTAAAACATATATGAGTTGTTAGCTTCTGATGCACCATACATTGTGCCAAGCACTGGACATACATTGGTGAACACAACAACAAAATTAAGATTCCCCACTCTCATGGAACATACAATTATAGAAAAAAACAGATGCCAAATAAATAAATGTAAATAATTACACCAATTATTGCAACAGTGAAAATAGGGATTTTAATGCTCTGCATATTCAAACTGTTATCTCAAAAGAGTAACTTTAAAATAGTGAGAAGAAACAAGACTATCTTGTGAAGTCGTATTTTGAGGGTGGCAGACATACAGATGCATTTCAATTCATGACACTTCTCCAATTTTTTTGATTGCTTACAGGTGTTCCTCAGCACCACCGGAGGGGCATGGGTGATGAGCCGACTCTACAACTCAGGGTACCCCTGGGACATGGTGTTCACAACACGATTTCAGAACATGCTCATAAATTTTCTTCCAACTCGAATTGTGAATTGGTTAATAGCAAGAAAGATGAACAGCTGGTTCAATCATGCAAATTATGGCTTAGTTCCAGAAGACAGGTAAATACAACATATCTTCCAAAGGATGTTAGGAAGGCAGAGCCTGAGTATTTCCAGTGGCACATGCAAACCAGGCAACAACACAGCAATATCACTGAACATTTTTTAAAAACCTTTATATAAATTTACTTGATAAGAATAGCAAGCTGTTCTCAGTGCTCAGTAAGAAAAGTACATTTCACCTTGCCAACAACTTTTAAGTTATTATTCCATTCTTCCTTTTATTGTTGGAAACTGAGACTTAGTAAAATTTCATCACTTTCCCTCACTCATTTAGTAGTAAGCTCTATGACACTGGCAAGTTACTTAGGCTTCAGCTACAGCCAATGAAAAGAGAATGATTTGTCTATGACTTTGTTGACAAAAGCAACACACGTTGTTTCGTTATCCTAGAAAATTTAAATCCTATAGCTGCTGTTCACCATCTCTTTAATGCCAGTGCCTTTTTTATTTCAATGTGTCTCTCCAGTTGCAATCTATAACTTATCCCTTTGGCAAGAACCAAAAATTTTACTTCTTGATTCATTTAAGTTTATACAATGAAAATCAATTATTAGGTGACACTGTGGCCTGGAGATCCTGTCTGTTCTTCCTCCAAATTCTACTCTGAACCAACACAGGTCAGTGGCCCCAGGCCACCACTGATGGCAGACAGCTCCTCTCCTTTACATGTACTTCTGCTTTCCTCTCGCCACTTCTCTCTTTGTTTTACCCATATTTTTCCTTTTTTCCTCTCTCTTCTTCCTCCATGCTTCTAAAGGATTTGACGCATTTCAGCATAGCTTTTTCTTCCTTTTTTATTTAATTGGTAATTTTTAATGTACAACTTAATGGGTCTCATTATGACATCTCCATACAGGCATTTCATTATACATTGCTCACCTTCACTTTCCTCCTTACCCTCTCATGACCCCCTCCCCCATCTCCTCCCTTCCCACCAATGGTTCTCCTTCTTCTTGCATGTCATTTTTGTGAGTATATCCATATATGGGGCTGGGGTTTAGCTCAGTTCATAAAGCACTGCTCTGCACTCTCTGAGGACCCCAGCACCACAAAAATGGGAGAAGGAGGTAGCAATCTACTCCTGAAGTAATCCCGAAACAATCAGCTATTGAAAACCTTATGAGGATTGCTATGAGTCAGACCCAACTCAACAGCACCAAAAAACAACAACATATCTATCTATACATGCACCTCTGTATTTTTCTGTAAAGGTAACATATTTACTTTCTTTTCTCTTATTACCCTTTCTTCTTGCCCTCAACATTGCTTTTTCTACCATAACTTTAACTTGCCAGGATGATGTCTCACAGGGCTGAGGATTAAAATCCCTTCTCTCTTTGATGTAGCTAATCCTTACCATTTCCAAAGTTCATACATAAATACTATTTCATATGTTCTTTCTTTCTATCTAAGGATGGTGCTGGTATCCCTATTTGACAAATGAATAGAAGAAAGCCCACTCGGACTATACAACCTGCCCAAGCTCTGTAAAGAGTAAACTGTTAGAAAAGAAATCATTCTTACTACCTCTTACTCCAGTGCTATCTCCATTTTACCATGTCACTTCTTTCTGTGCATTCATCAAAAACCAAAAATAGCTCAGTTTATACAAAATCAACTCAAAGTTTCAGTCTTGTAATTCCAAAAGTATAGCCAGAAAAAGATAGTTTTATCCTTGTATTTTCGGAATACATACATGTTTTCCTTATGCAGTTACCTAGGAGGAGCAGGGACTGGATAGAGCTTTCAGCAGTTCTCAAAAGATATGGTTATCCCTGGTTTCCCTTGTAGCCCTTCAGCATTCATCTAGCTCTACAATGACAGTGATAGCCAAATGTTGAAGATCAATAAGAGAAACAGAAGCTAGAGAAAGCTCTAGCCTCCTCCTTCACTTTCAAACTCTAGTAAAAAGTAAGTGTATTTTATAATCCTTGGACATTATGAATCCCATCCTTGAGATGGAACTTCTCCCAAGACTGGCAACTCCTGACCAGCCACGTGGAGAGTCCCAGAATGAAGAGAGGAAGGAAAGGAGGAAAAAAGGCTGGCTACCTTGTCCACTGGCAGATCTCTTCCTTGTCTGTGTTTTTGCTTAGGACTCAGCTGAAAGAGCCTGTGCTAAATGATGAGCTCCCAGGCCATATCATCACTGGGAAAGTGTTGATGAAGCCAAGAATAAAGGAGGTGAAGGAGCATTCTGTCATATTTAACAACTCCACAGAAGAGCCCATTGATATCATTGTCTTTGCCACTGGATACACCTTTGCTTTCCCCTTCCTTGATGAATCTATAGTGAAAGTTGAAGATGGCCAGGCATCATTGTACAAGTATATCTTCCCTGTGCACCTGCAAAAACCAACTCTGGCTGTGATTGGTCTCATCAAACCCTTGGGTTCCATGATACCCACTGGAGAAACACAAGCTAGATGGGTTGTTCAAGTCCTAAAAGGTAAATGTGAGAGAAATAATATGGCATATGTTTTTGGTTTGCCATGTGATTTGAGATGCTGGAAATTTTGAGGCTATTAGCCAGATCTACTTTAAAACAACAGAACCTTTAAAAGCAGCATCCATTCAATCATTCACTGAATTATCCTATCAAAATAATTTGTACTATCATCAGCACTAATGATAAATCAGGTTTCAAAAAATATAAGTTGTATCTTGCTGCTATTTTGCCCACAGCTGTACCACTGTGGCATCCCATCATATCAGATCTCGGGAGCTAAGTAGGGTCAGGCCTGGATAGTACTTCAACGGGAAACCACCTGGGAATACTGGATGCTGCAGGCTTGGGAAAAGAGCCTGGCAGCCCACTCCCTGAAACAATCAGCCAATGAAAACCTTATGAATAGGAGAGAAGCACTGACAATAGTGCCAGGCATAGAACAGAGTCAGGTACATAGTTGTACATAGGGTCTCTATGAGTCGGACCCAACTTGATAGCACCTAACAATAACTAAAATTAATGTACTTAATCAAGTGAAAAAATTCAGTCAATTGGTTGTGAGGTTCTGTCCTATTAAGTAATGAGAGGACCAGATGATTATCTTTTCAGTTGGTGGAATTATTACCAGGAACATACCACTAGTCAGCTCAAGCTACTAACCCTTTTGCATAACACATGAGTAGTGGGGTACTAGAAATGAAAGATGAGCAGTAGGAAGTCATCTTTATCCATAAACACCTAGATATAAAGCTAAATTGCATTTTTGTTTATTTTATAGGTGTGAGTACATTACCACCACCAAGTGTGATGAAAAAGGAAGTTGATGAAAGAAAAGAAAACAAGCCCAGTGGGTGAGTGAACTACTTAGACAGCCTTTCTGAATCATAACTGAAATGGGTAAAACAAAAGCAGAGAGGTAAGAGTCACACTGGAGAAAAGAGAAGGAGCTGAGACCGAGAGGAAAAAGTGGGGGAGTTTGTTTAAGAAGAGAGGAAGCAAAGGGAAATTGAGAAGTTTTCGTGTCCCCAAAATCACCACTTCAAACCTTGGCCATTTAGGATCTCATGGAGGTTGGGTTCTAGACCAAGTGTAACTAACCCTCATCCACCAGTGCCATCATCCTATACCTTATCCACAATCAGCAGGCAAACGGTTGTGCTTACCAAAAGCGCCTGCTCATTCTCTCACTCAGCAGCTCTTTATCAGCTCTGTTGTTCCCATTCAAGGTGCTGCTCTAAAGCAGGAGTCAGTTGACCTTGGCCTATGGGCCAAACCCATCTGGTTTTTGCTTTTAATTTTCAAATAGTTATAGAAGTAAAAAAAGATCAATATTCAATACATGAAAATTAGATGAAATACAAACCACAGTGGCTATAAATGAAGTTTTGCCATAGTGAAGTTATGCTTATTCCTTACATATTGTCAATGGCTGCTTACTACAGAGGAACTGAGTAATAGAAATAGAAGCCCTAACATACCCAATCACGCAGCATTAACAAAGTGGCCTTTTGCACAATATGCTCGTTGGTCCCTTCTCTATTCTGTGGCTGCCACTTGAGGGCCATGGATAAGAGAAGAGAGATGGCAAGTAGAGAGTTATGGCCACCCACCCTGGAGCCCAATCAACAAAAATGTCTCTCTAAAATTATCTGTTTTACCATTTACCTATTTGTCTGTTTGGGGCTTCAATATAAAGGTTCTATGACAGAAAAAAAGCTATGAAAACTTTACATTTAAGGGACTTGTTATCCCTACTTTCATTCATCTATATGTTCTCAAACCTCAAGTGTTGATCTACCCTTGTCAAAATGCCAAATTAAAAAAAGAGTAAGAAAAGCATTTTAGATCTCTCTTCCTTATCCTCAATTTGGAATATGGTTTTTTTCTCCATTACAGATACCTCCAGCATTGTTGTTGTTAAGTGCTATCAAGTCAGTATCCAACTCATAGCAACTCATAGTACAACAGATGAAACACTATCCTCATTGCTTTTCTAGTATTCATAGTGTTTTCAATGGCTGATTGTTTTTTAGGAGTGGGTTGCCAGGTCCTTCTCCCAGGCCTGTAGCACCTGGTGTTCTTAGGCAGTCTTCCACCCAAGCACTACCCAGACCCAACCGTGCTTAGCTTCTGAGATCTGATGGGATTGGAAGTCACAGTGTGGTATGGCTGCAGATATCTCCAGTATACTAGTTATTTAATTGGAACTACTATACACATTAGAGGGCTGGGGTTTGGCTTAGTTCATAGAGTGATGTTCTGTGCTCTCTGTGGCCCTGAGTTTCATCCCCTGAACTGAAAAAATGGGAGAAGGATGTGGCAGCCCACTCCTGAAATAATCAGCATTGAAAACCTTATGAGGGTCACTATGACTAGGACCCAACTCAACAGCACCTAATAACTATAACAACACATTAGAACATTACATTACACCCTTATGTAAAATCTTCTTGTTCCATAGGCCAACCAATAATTCTAGGGTCTAATGTCAGCATTACAGAGGATTCCACCCTACAGATTTTTGTGGATCTTCATAGTATATAAATGGAGTAATAATTAAGTGTTAAGAAACATAATGAGACCATTAGATAGCTATGAAGATAAGGGGGAGAACATAGAAATCATTCCAAATTTATAGCATTTGTTTGTTTTTTTTTTTAATAAATGTTCAAAGACTATCTGTATTTGCTCTAAGGTAACCATTAGTTTATCTCTTTGTTTCCCTCCTCCCCACTGTCTTCCTTTTATAAAGGTTTGGCTTGTGCTACTGCAAGCCTTTACAATCAGACTATATCTCATACATTGATGATCTCCTGACTTCTATTCATGCAAAACCCAATTTGTTCTCTCTGCTTCTAATGGACCCACGCCTGGCTCTGACAGTCTTCTTTGGCCCATGCTCACCATACCAGTTCCGCCTGACTGGCCGAGGAAAATGGGAAGGGGCTAGAAAGGCCATCATGATGCAGTGGGACCGAACAATCAAGGTTACCAAAACTCGAATTGTACAAGAATCCCCATCTCCCTTTGAAAGTCTGCTGAAACTCTTTAGCTGTCTGGCTTTGCTTGTAGCTGTTTTCTTGATTTTCCTATAAGTAAAAGACCTCCTAAATGGCTTTTCAGATACACAAAAGTGCAATACAATGTTCTAACTCTGTTACAGAAACATTGCTTTCAGAGTTATAAACCATGTCCAGAGAGTGAAGGTCAACCCCTATCTTCTGCAGCTGACCCCAGGAGTACCCCTGGCACTCCTGAGCCTCCCCCAGCTCCATGATGTCTAATGCTAGAGGATAATTACTAAGACTTCTGGGTATCTGAAGGCACTGAGAGGGTCCAGGTCCATTTAAGGAAGAGAGTTGCTCTCGACCTCACTCTGAGCAATCATATCTCTTTCCCATAAAAACTGTTTTCATAGATTCCAACTAAACCCCCTACCTTACAAAAGATTGGTTTGCTCTAAAATGGTGCTCTTATGTATTAGCTGATTAAAAATAAAAGTGAAGAAAGAAACCTAGAAACTGGTTGCTTCAAGTGGTTATTTGCTATCTTTCTATTGGTTGGGGAAAAGAAGAGGATGAGGAATCTATGAAGAAAGCTCATAAAAATGGGGAGTTCAGTGAGCTAATTTGAGAGTTTCTAAAGGAATGTACTTGCCTGGGAATGCTCATTCCCCCAGAACACACTGTATATCAAAATCAGTGCTCCAGCTGGTGTGCTGAAGACCCAAATCAGATATCCTCTGCAAGAAACAACCATCTTGGCTGGGGATGCAGCTCAGAGGCAAAGCACTTGCCTAGCATGCAAAAGACCTTGGGCTCAATCCCCAGCACCACGAGAAAAGGAAAGAAAAAAAAAACAACCACTTCCACTTGCTGTTAGAGACAGCCTCAAGCAATCAAAGGAAAAAGACAGACTGTTCAGATCCTCCTTTACAGCACTGGTTTAAGAGGAAAAAAGGGCTGCCTCCTCTTAAGAGTCAACTGAATTCAACTAGAACACATTAAAGAAAGAATACAGCCAAGGAATCTTCACTTGAGAAAAAGCAGGAAGAACAAAAAGGAAAGAAAAAGAGAAGCCAAGGAAAATACCATATCAAAGGCAGTTTTTGACCAAAGGAGACACAGCCCATCTCATAGTTGTGACTGATAAATGTGCAATGCCCAGCCAGGAGAGGTTTGCCTTCACTTCACCTCAACAAAGGGCTTCCATGGAAATCCTCACTGGACAGGCTCACAGACTGGAGAGGGGAGAGGATGAAGAAGGCACAGAATAAGGCTAGCATGTACCTGGGAGGTAAACACAGGCACAGACAGACATTTCTCCTCCACTTTGGCCTCCTCCACTAGCTCCCCAGGATGATTTTGCTTCTCAACATTCCTCCTGGCCTATAAATCATTTCACAGCATAGAAATCCAGGATGAAAAACTGCCCCACTGAATACAAACCACATCAGTTCTGGAAATGCTTTTCTCTCCATTGAAACAGAATTGCCGTTTTAAGCATTCCTCCTGAAGCTGGCTGGGGTAGGAGAGGGGAGGCAGTTTGGTAGCCAAGGTGAGACAGGGCCAGGCAAAATCCCCAGGTCAGTGTGGCAAACCACAGGGACACAACCTGGCACCTGAACCAGTTCTTACCTGCTGATATGAGACACGAATATGCAAATAGACGGTGGCCACATTATCTGCAGCAACAGAACCCTGACCTAAAACTTGTGTGGCAACTAGCCCCAGACAGTCAGGACTTGGGTTGATGAGTGCCAGTTCTCATTTTTTGCTCCTGCTTCCAATTCAAGACCAGACAAAGAAAACCAACCAAATAAGGTCCTCACACCAGACCCAAATGATGTCTTCCAGTTAGCGCACCCCAACTTTCACTATGTGCGTGCTTCAGGTATATTCCACTGGAATGGGAATATACCTAAAGCCTTCCCTTCCTTTCACAAAAGAAAAAAAAAATAATAATAATTAAAAAAAAAAAACTTTCCTCATCTGCCTTACTTTGAGTATATGCCAAGCACTAGTGATGGTGGTTGAATCTCTTGTGACAGCAAGCTCTGTCTTCTTTTATTTCAACAGCACAAAACCTACATTCTGTAAGCAGGTAACACAACTAAAGACTATGGTGTGAATTATAATGCTGAACATTTTATACTACTTCAAAATTAATTTAATGTGCCATCCATTATCTCATTTAATCTTCATGATAATAATTATGTGGCTGGGAAGACAAATGTACTATACAATTTATCAACTATATAGCGACTCATAGCAACCTTACATACAACAGGCTCGACAGCACCTAACAACAACAACAACAATAGTTAAACTCAGACTAGGAGGTGCCAGTTGATTTGCCCAAGATAATAGAAGTAATAAGTGGCTAAGTCAGGACATGAATCTCCACAATATATGCGTACTTTTTATCCTTTAAGCCTATGGTTTCCAATGTCCAAATCATTTGAAAAGTCTTAGTAGCAACATCATGAAAGTCGTATTACAAGGAAATTACTCAATGAAAGCATCTGTCTGTCTCTCTTTCTTTCTTGTACTCTTTATGAGTGTGTATAGTCCTGTCTGTTTGCTTCTCTCTCTACTGGTATCTATCTTTCCCACTGTATCAGGGATTTCACATCTTTCCCTTTATACATACCTATATTTTTCTGAATCTCATGAGCATCCTTTCCCCTGTTTATTCCTCCCTTTTCTCCTCTGACTATGACTATACCAGGCCTATTTTATGGCCATAGTATAAAACAGACTCAGTAGAAAGAAAGATTTCTATTTCAGACTCTAGAAATGATTCATCATATAGGGTAACAGTACCACTTTTTTCTCATTTAGGAACAAACAGAGGGCTGGGTTTGTAGCTCAGTGGTAGTGCACTTTGCCTAGCATACACAAGGCCCTGGGTTCAATCCTCAGCACCGCCCCCCCCACACACACACACACTAAGCAAATAAATAACATATACAAAGAGCACCCATTGCTGGACCAGACTTAAGTAGAGCTTCCTACCACCTATCTCGGTGCTCTGGACCTTTCAACATGCCCCACTGTGAGGGGTGCTTAGAGAACCAAGCCTCGAGCTTAGAATCAGGGGCTCTGCCATTGACCAGCTGTGTGGCCTTCACCAAGTCACTTCTCCTAAACCAGTTTTCCCATCTATAACATGGGGATTATAACACATCCTACCCCCTAAGGCTTCAAGGTTCACTTAATCCAGTGGCTTCTGTGCCACTTCTCCACAACTCCCCTCGCTCTGCCTTTATCCCTAGACCAGCCTCATTGTCACCATGATTAAGAGGACAGCTGCCAAAATTCCAGACCATAATCTATAGAAAGAGGGAGAGAGAAGCACTTCCCGAACTCTTCCAGAAGAACGCGGCAGGCACCTACTTGCACTCAAAAGTCTGTTTATCCTGTCTTCCTGACCACATGATCACCTACCCAGCAATTCACTTTTCCAGGGTTCCTTGCACTAGTGATCATGTTATTGTAAACAGAATGTGAATGCAACCAATGTATGCAGTATCTCCCTCGTTTCCTTAAAAAGGAAGCTGCTGACCATGGACTTGCTTTCTTTCTTCTGCAAGCTGTATCACTGTCATGGCAGCAATCCAACTTTAACCATGCAGGAAAGGACAAAGTCCTAAGAGATGACAGAGCAACAAGATAGAAGGAACAAGTTTTCCTGAACAATCCAGGACACAAAGTTGCCTTAACAAATTAAATAGTCATATTGTTACTTCACAGAGAAATAAATTGTCATCTTATTCGATCTATTGTATTTGGGGTTCTCTTTGTGATATCCACTCACCTTTTATACTAATATATATATTATGCCTACAGCCATACAACTATGGCATCCAATCTCATCTGATCTCGGAAGCTAAACAGGGTTAGGCCTGCTTAGTACTTGGATGGAAGACCACCTGGGAATACATGGTGCTGCAGGCTTGGGAGAAGGACTTGGCAACCCACTCCCCCCCAAATTAGCCATTGAAAGCCCTATGAATAACAGAGAAGCACTGACAATAGTGCCAGGCATGGCACAGTGTCAGGTAGTGTTCTGTCTACTATACATAGGGTCGTTATGAGTTGGACATGACTTGAAGGCACCTAACAACAAATAGGTGGTGGTTGTTGTTGTTGTTGTTGTTGTTGTCATTGTCGTTGTTGTTAGGTGCTATTGAGTCATGTCTGACTCATAGTGACCCTCACAAAGTTTTCAATGGCTGGTTGTTTTGGGATTGTTTCAGGAATGGATTGCCACATCCTTCTCCCATTTTTGCAGTGCTGGAGATCAAACCTGGGTCCTCAGGAATTACAGAGCAGTGTTCTAACAACTGAGCTAAACACTAGCCCTAACAATATATATGGGTGTTAGTATTTAATGATGTCATTTATATAATTATATTATTTTACACACTCACATATACATCCACTGGTGAAATTCTCCCATGTCTCATATCCTCATGGTCTAAAGTACATCCAAATATCCTAAGGCGATCATTTACAATGGAGCTGGGATTCTCTTTAGACCAAATGACATACATTGTAGGTGAGGAGAGCTGTGGGTGAGGACAGCTGTCTCAGAGATACATAGAACTGCGTGGAAGAAGAAGAGACACCTGAAAGAAATGGAAATTCTGTCCAAATGGAAGAGAAAGGATTGGAAGAAGGGATGCTAGTCAGAGACTACCAACAACATCCAATATACTGTTGAAATGCACACATCTTAGAAAGTACGAGGGTCTCTGTATATTAACATGGAAAGATGCCCACAGTATCATGAGAAGCTAAAACAAAGTAAGTTACAAAACCATATGAGCATACTATAGTATGAAAAGCATTAAATTTTTTGTATACCATCAACATAGACATCTAAGTATGAATAGGAAAAGGTCTGGAAATACCACCACTCCATCACTCTGTCATGGAGAAATAAAGGAGAATTTTACCTTTTCATTTTACTCTTTTAAAATACATATAAGGTGACAAATCAGAAAGAAAGTCCAATAAAAAGGGGGACTCTGGAAGAAGTAGGCTGCCATGTGTCCTGAGAAAAGCTGGAGAATCTAGAACACAGGCTCCCCCGCTTGGATAGTTTCCCACACCCCAAAGGGCCCAGCAGCTACAGCAGGCTCAAGACCATCGGTCTTTCTCTGTACCCAGGCATCGCAGAGCAGAAGAGATAATCCCTTCTTATTGCACTATCAGGTATGTTTTTGGGGAAATTATCCACCTTATTCCTTACTGACACTTTTAGATCATCACTTCTCTTCACTCCCAAAACCCAAGTTCCTTACACTCTACACCCTTGCTGGAATTATCTTCAGACTTCCCATCTCCATCCCCTGAATGTCTCTGGCTCAGGGTCTCTCTCCTCACTTATACTCCCATTCTAATTCTCAATAATTGCAAAATCAAGTATATACATTGCCCATGTTCTGTCCCCTTAGTTCCTTAAGTGGGTCACCTCCAATGATGATCCTTTCCTCTACCTCATCTTGGCCACCACTATGAAGTTTATAACCTAAACTCATGACATCCAACAGAACTTCCTGCTATTATGGACATGTTTAATCTTCACTTACTGATGTGACAGCCACTAGCAACATGTGGCTGCTCAGCACTTGAGGCTAGTGCCAATGAGGAAATGAATTTTATTTAATGTTAATTGTTGTTGTTGTTTGGTGCTGTGGAGTCAGTGTCTGACTCACAGTGACCCTATGTACAACAGGTGAAACAGTATTGTTAGTGCTTCTCTGCTATTCATAGGGCTTTCAATGGCTGATTTTTTTTTGGGAGTGAGTTTCCGGGTCCTTCTCCCAAGCCTATAGCACCTGGTGCTCCCAGGCAATCTCCCATCCAAGTAATAACCAGGCCTGGCACTGCTTAGCTTCTGAGATCTGACAGGACCAGATGCCACACTGGTACAACCACAAGTTAATGTTAATTACTGTAAGTTAAATCTAAATAGCTACATAAGACTAGCGGCTATTGTATTAGACAGTGTAGGTCTTATTTTGTCATTCTCACCAAGTGCAACTCTCCAAGTCTGGATTACAAGTATTGTACTCTTTACCTACCACATTCATCCAGCCAACTCCTCCCAATACAATACTTTTTCAAACCTGTAGGACTTCCAATGCAAGCTTTACCATCTTTCACTGTCCTACCTCCCCAAACTTTCTCTTCTCCCTCATATTCATCTTAGAGTCTGCAATTATATAACAGCACATTTTCACTCCCAACTCCATTGTCCCCTCTCCTCATTCAAAACTCTAACTCTGGTCAAAATTCACCTCTCTGCCTACTGCAAACCTCCACAGGGACACCTAACCATAAGCAGGAAAAATATTCGACACTCTAACTGATCACTTCTCAACTCATGACTGTCCCCAAATCCTGCTAGATTTCCCTAATCTCTTTACTCCTTGATCTGATCTTCTAGAAAACTATTTTATATCATCTCTTCTCACCACAAACTTCCCTCACTTCCTTTCCACCTCATGCTCAGAGGAGACTATAATGACAATTAGCAGAGAATGTCAAGGGATTTCTACCACCACATCTCACAGTCCATCTATTGTTGTGCCCATGTACTTTCCCTCTTGCCATAAGCATGAGCCACCTGTGGTCCAAGGTCAATTTTGGTACTAGTGCTCTGTATCTTATCCTTCCATACATACCCAAGAATATCATTCATACAACTGCCCTCTCAAGTTGATTTTTCCCTTTCTACTAAATTATTCTCTGCAGCATATAAACATGCTATAACATTTCCCATCTATGTAAACTGTGCCTGAGCACATAGCACCTTCAGAGATCATAGTGGTGTCATCTAATTTACAACAGATCATTCTATAGAATGAATTATAAGGAAACAAATGAAAGTCAGCAGACTAATTAAAAGATTATTTCAGGAGAATGGTTCCAGTAGTGGCAACTTAGATAATAGACTGGACTCTTCAGAAACTGGAGGGCTGTTACAGAACAGGAAAGAGTAAAGCAACCTAAAAGCTAAAAGGGGCCAGGTGCAGTGGTGCACGCCTATAATCCCAGCAACTTGCAAGGTAGAGGCAGAAGAATGGCAAGTTCAAGGCCAGAAACAGCCTACATAACTCAGTGAGACCCTGTATCAAAATAAAAAAAGGGGGCAGAGGGGGCTGGAGATGCAGCTCAGTGGTAGAGCACTTGCAAAAAATGTGTGAGGCCTCAAGGGTCCTCCCTAAGAAAAGAAAGAGAAATAAATAAAAGCTAAAAGCCATTTGCAACTTGTAAACTTTAGCCCCATTATCAGGAAAAATATAACCCTAAGAGTGGTATGAGGTCCAATATATATAAATCAAATTAATGTGACAAACTACATAAAGACAATGGAGGATAAAAAAATCACAAGACCATCTCAACAGATATAGAAAAAGCACTTGAAAAATTCCAATACTCTTTCCTGATTTAAAAAAAAAGGCAAAATAAATTCTCAGCAAACTAGCTATATAAGGAATTTAACTCAACATACAAAAGCCATCTATGAAAAGCCCACAGCTGACATTCTCAATGGTGAAATATTGAATGTGTTTCTTCTCACATAAGGAACAAACAGGGATGCCCATTCTTGCCACTTCTACTCAGCATGGCAGTGGGAATCCCTAGGTGAACTACACAAGAAAAACAAACAAAAGGCCTCCTAATCAGAAAGGAAGAATAAAATTTTCTCTGTTTGCAGATGTCATGATCTTATATATATGTAGAAAACTCCAAAGCAAGGTGGCCATGATGGTACACACTTGTAATCCCTGCACTCAGGAGGCAGAGGAAAAAGGACTGTGAGTTTGAGGCCAGCCTGGACTGCACATTGAGTTTGAGTCCAGCCTAGGCAAGACTCTATCTCAGAAAAGGAGAAAGGGGCGGGGGGGGGGGGTAGAAGAAGGAGGAGGAGGAGGAGAATGGGAAGGAGGGAAGGGAAGGGAAGGGAAAGGAAGGGAAGGGAAGGAAGGAAGGAAGGAAGGAGAAAAGAAAAAGAAAAAAAAAGAAAAGAAAAGAAAAAACTATCCAAAAAGGGAGTTAAGAAAGACAATCCTGTTTTAGTCTGTTTGTTGTTGTTGTTGATTTTAGGTGCCGTCGAGTCGGTATCCAACTCAAAGCGACCCTCACAGGGTTTTCAATGGCTGACTGTTTCGGGATTGCCTTGGGAGTGGATTGCCAGGCCCTTCTCCCATTTAGTCTGTTTGGGCTACTAAAACAAATACTTTAGTCTGGGAATTTTTAAACAACAGGAATTTATTGTTCATGGTCTGGGGAGTGGGAAGTCCAAGATCAAGGGGCCAAAAGATTCAGTGTCTGTTGAGGGTTCATTTTTCATAGATGGTGCCTTCTATACGTCCTCACATTGTGGAAGGAGCAAAAAGCTCCCTCAGGCCTTTTTTTATAAAGGCATTAATCTCATTGACAAGGGCTCCATCCTCAAGACCTAGTCAGCCATCAAAATTACTTTCTCTTACTACCATCACCTTGAGGGTTAATTTTCAGTATATGAATTTGGAGACGATACACAAATTTAGATCATAGCAAATCCCATTTTTAAATCATCAGAAAGAATGAGAGACTTAAGAATAAACTTAACCAAGGAGGTAAAAGTCTTAAACACTGAAAACTATAAAATGTTGACTAAAGAAATTAAAGAAGATACAAATTAGTGGAAAAACATTCCATGTTCATGGATTTGAAGACTTAATATTGGTACAATGTCCACATTACCCAAAGCAATATACATATTCAATGCTAACCCCATTAAAATGGCAATGTCTTAGATCAGGCTACTATAAGAGAATACCAGAGGCTGTGCAACTCACACAGCAAACATTTACCTCTCTCAGCTCTAAAGGCTGGGACAACCAAGATCAAAGCAATGACAGATTCAGTGTCTGTGGAGGACCCTCTTCTTGATTTATAGATGGCCATCTTCTCATTATATCATCACATGGCAGAGAATGAGATCTAAAGTCTTTCTCATATTACAGAAGGGGGCTTCATTTCTCATAATCTCACCTAAACCTAATTACTTCCCAAAAGTCTCACTTCCTAATGCCATCCCATTGAGGGCTAGCATTATCAACATATGAATCTGGGAGGGCTACAAACATGTAATCCAAAATAGGCAATTTCTAAAGAAATAGAAAAAAATATCTAAGATTCACATGGAGCCAAAAAAGACCCAAAATACCCAAAGCAATATTGAGACAGAACAAAACTGGAGACATCACACTTCCTGATTTCAAAATATATTACAAAACTATAGTAATTAAAACCATGGCCCTGGCATAAAGATAGACATACAGATTAATTGAACAGACCAGAGAGCGCAAAAATAAATTCGCAAATCCATGGTCAAACTGATAAGGATGCCAAGTATATATAATGGGGAAAGAAGTCTCTTCCATAAATGATGCTAAGAAACTTGATATCCATATGTGAAAAAAATGAAACTGGATCTTTATCTTACACCTTACACAAAAGGTTAACTAATGTAGATTAAATATTTAAATGTAAGACTTGAAACTATAAAACTCCAAGAATAAAAAATAGGGGGAAAACTTGACATTGGTCTTGGCAATGATTTTTTTTTTTTTTTTTTTTTTTGGCTATGACCAAAAGTACAGGTAGCAACAGCAAAAATAGACAGGTGGGATTGTATCACACTGAAAAGCTTGTATACAGCAAAGGAAATAATATGGTGAAAAGGCAACCTATAGCATAGAAAAAATGATAACCATATATGTGATAAGAAGTTACTAGCAAATAAACAAGTAACCTGATTTTAAAATAGGCAATGCCTATAATCCCAGCACTCAGGAGGCTGAGGCAGGAGGACCACTCATTCAAGGACAGCCTGAGCTACACAGTGAGACTGTTGAAAGAAAGAAAGAAAGAAAGAAAGAAAGAGAGAGAGAGAGAGAGAGAGAGAGAGAGAAAGAAAGAAAGAAAGAAAGAAAGAAAGAAAGAAAGAAAGAAAGAAATCCAAAACCAAAGGTAAAAAGTATTGGCAAGGATGTGGGTAACTTGGAGTTCTTGTACACTGTTAATAGGAATGGAAAATGGTACAGCTCTTAAGGAAAGCAGTATAAAGGGTCCTCAAAAAATTAAAGATTGAACTATTGCATAACCCACAAATACCACTTTGGGTATATATCCAAAATAAATCAGAACCTCAAAGATATAACTTCCCATACTCACTGATGCATTATTCACGTTAACCAAGATATAGTAACAACCATGGATAAAGACGATGTGGTATATTCATGCAATGGAATGTTATTCAGCCTTAAAGAAGAAGGAAATCCTGCTACATGCAGCACTATGGATGAACCTAGAGGGGATTATGCTAAGAAAAATAAACTAGTCAAATACTGCATAATTCTACTTACATGAGGTATCTAAAAATAGTCAGATTCATAGAAGTAGAGAGCAGAATGGTGTTTGACAGAGGTTAAAAGTAGGAGGGAATAGAAAGTTGTCATACAATGGGTACAAAGTTTAAAGTATGCACGATGACAAAGCTCTAGAGATCTACTATACAATATAGGGTCTATAATTACTACTACTATATTCTGTGCACTTAAAAAATTTTACAATGCTAGATCCCTTGTTACATATTCTTACTCCACCCTTCACACACAGAGACACATAAAATGAGAGGGCATGAGGAAACCTCTGGAGGTGATGGATGTTTTTATTACCTTCATTGGTGGTGATGGGTTTGGGTCTATTCTTCTGTCCAGATTCATCAAATTGTATACATTAAATGTGTACAGGTTTTTTGTATATCAATCATACTTCAAAAAAGCTACTTTAAAAACAAAAAGAAGAGAAAAGAAAGAAAGGAATGCTAGTAAATATTAACAACTGGCCCAAAGTGGGGCAGCCAGTTGTAGTGTTCACCAATTTCCTTGGTGTAAAGATTTCCACCCTGACTGAGTCTCGTGATATTGATCTCAGACCCAGAAGAGATGCACACATCTCTCTATAACAAGCCAGTTCCCACATATCATTAGGGCATTCTGGTGAAAATTGGAGAAATTTGAAAGTAAACAATACAGTGGATCATGTTAGTAAGTTTATATGTGCTTCCTTCATGTGGTAATGGTGATGTGCTTGTGTGGCTGTGTGCACTTTCTTGGGAGAGTGCATGCTCAAACATTCTGATAGCATCCTCTGCGTGTGTGTGTATGTGTGTGTGTGTGTGTGTGTAGGGGCAAAGAGAAAAGAGGATGTATCAAGAGGTAATAAGGGGTTTAACAGAGTTGGACACAGTGGTGTGTGCATGTAATCCCAGTGCTGTGATATCTGAGGCAAGAGGGCTGTGAGTTCAAGGCCACCTTAGACAACATAGTAAGGTCAAGGCCAGCCTGGGATTCACAGTGAGACCCTGCATCAAAAAAGAAAGAAAAGGAAAGAAAGAGTGAGAGAGAGCGAGAGAGTGAGAGAGAGAGAGAGGAAGGAAGGAAGGAAGGAAAAGAAAAGAAAAAAAAGAAGGAAGGAAGGAAGGAAGGAGTGAGTTAATGGTATTAAGAATGTGGGTGAGGCACACATTGGTGTTCATTAATGAAAACTGTTTAACTTTTCTGTAGTCTCGATATTTTTCAAAAGAAAAAATGTTACCAACAGAACATTTCCTATTAAAATCTGGATTTGCACCTTCTATTGAAAAGATTCTACAAGGTACGGGAGTATACAACCATAATCCCAGCACTCAGGAGGCTAAGGTAAAAAGATCAGGAGTTCGAGGCCAGCCTGAGCTGCACAAGGAGGCACTATATCAAGAAAAAAGAAAGAAAGAAAGAAAGAAAGAAAGAAAGAAAGAAAGGAGGAAAAAGAAAAAAAGAGAAAAGAGTATAAAGCCTTGTAATATTGAGCTCCTGTTCTCAAATGGCAACATTTGCCTAAACCAAATAACAGAGGCTTCATTTTCCAATCAGATTTTATCTGACACACTTTCTTCATTTATGTTACCTTCCTGACACCATAGGTATTTGCATTTGTAACTCCTGGTTCAAAAACTGTTCAATGAACCATATTGGGTCATCTCTAAACACAAAATACAAGATAGCTTTGTTAGCTTCTAAGCACTGAGCAGAGAAAATAAAAATGATGGGTACATAATATTATTTCTCTTTCTCCTTCTTCTTCTTCTTCTTCTTCTTCTTCTTCTTCTTCTTCTTCTTCTTCCTCTTCTTCCTCCTCCGCCTCCTCCTCCTCCTCCATTGGGAGAAGGACCTGGCAATCCACTCCCAAAAAATATCAGCCATTGAAAACCCTATGAATAGCAGAGAAGCAGTAACAATACTGTCTCACTTGTACTTAGGGTTGCTATGAGTCAGACACCGACCTAACAACACCTAACAACAACAACTACCACTACTTCCATAATTGCTCTTCTTGTGCCCTAAGTGCATATCTAAAAATAATTTTATGCTTTCTCAAAAAAATTTACCAGCTCCTTCTGTGGACCCTATCTGAAAGATGATACTGCTTGAACTCCTTATAAATCCTATAATTTAAAATCACACTATCACAGTTCTGGAACTAGAAAATAACAGACATGGAAAAAACGACATAAATTATTTTCTCCTTTTTTGACAGCTCCTATGATGCTTGAAGAGACTACTGTAAGCGTCAAGATTTAGAAGTTCATTTCTAAAAGTAGATGACCTGTTACTGGAGAAGCTGTGATTTGGCGCCCTCTAAAGGCAACAATGACAACAGCACTGCTTACGGCTTGCTTTGCGTAAATTTTAGGGATTTGCCTGAACTCTGACGTGGGGGAAAAGGGGCAGGAGTCCTTTCTCTCTTTCCAATCCAAACACTGTATTCTAACTCGTCGTTTAGCCCTCCCCGGAGGTCACGGAAGTATCAAGCTTACATTAATACACAACTTTTTTTCTTAGGAAGAATACTTCCTGCTGTCACAGCATGACAGAACTAGCTATATTATTTTAAACTGAGAACTTTAATCAAAATCCGCATTCCATTTACTTCTTCTATATAACACAGGATTTGCGTTTCAGACTTTTCTTTTTAAGACAAACACTATCTTTGGCTTTTTGACTTTGAGAAATAATTTAAGTCCAAGAACCTGCTCTGAGCTAAGAAGGTAAGTGTCCTGGATTTATTTTCAAGGGGAAATGTTTCCAGAAACTGCTTTTGCAGAGGGTGAATGTTCTCCGGAGAGTGCACTCCTTAAAAAGGAATGTGATTCCCTTATGCAGCCTTTGTCCAGTGTTAAAGCCAGGGAGTTAAGAGAAAGTCAAGAAGCAAACAGTGTTATAGAGAAACAAAGTTACCTTGTTGGGGAAAAACATCCTAAAAGTGTCAGTGACAATAACAGAATCATGAGTCTTTCAGTGATTCTAGGTCCACCTCAGATTTCATCTTATGAATGAGACAATAGTGCCAAGTGTTGAGAAACCTAAAACACTGCATAGGTGGTGTGATAGGGACTATTGAAACAAATAAGAGCACAATGGAGTGATAATTAAGAAACATTAACTGATCAAATTCCAACCTCCTAGAAATCAGGATTGATTATATGATTTGTTAATCTCCAATGTCTCTCCATGTCTCAAAAGTGGTTGCTGGTTGGTTAGGTATGGCATTTGGTTTTGCTGTACTACAAGGCCCCAGTTCAATAGCTCAGGGCTCCTTTCTGCCGAGCAACTAGATACTAACAACTTTTGAGAAGCAAAGTACCTTACACTTTGTAGCACAATTTATAATTGAAGTAGAGTTGGCTCACACCTCACATTCTCCCAGCCTTTCAAGCCTGCAGGATTCTCTCCCATCTTTGAATCATATATTTTGTTTGTTTTAGTGGTTTTTTTTTTTTTTTTTTGCGGGGGGGGGGGCGGAGGCAGTGCTTTCCACCAGTTCATTTGCTTTCAAACAAAAAACAACTCTGACAAATGGCAAAGAAAAGAGACAGAGAAGGAGAGAAAGAAAGAGAAAAAGGAAAAAAGTGAGATTTATAAATGTATCTTACAAATGTAGAAACAACAGCACATAAAATTTAAGGATTTTATCCAAGGTTACATAGTTGGTTAGAGGTAGAAGCAGAAGGAGAACTCAGGTCTCTTAATTTTCAGTTTGTTCATGACCTTCCCTTACAGATATGAAGCATAACTTAAGATGAATGACTCCCAGAGGAAATTCATAGTATGGCAATATTAACTTTAAACAGGACAAATACTTGATTTGTTTCTACTGCCAATATAGTCTCCAACCAGTCTTTAAAAAACAGGTATTTATGCCCAGTCCTTTTTATTCCCACAGCCCATGCCAGACAAGGCCAAAAAGTCTACAGGCATTCATGCTGCCTTTGTTGGGCTGACTGACCACATGTATCATTTTTATATTGGCCTCTAGACATATAGCAGCTTCTCCTTGAGGATTCTCACTGGGTTTTTGTTTGTTGGTTGGTTTGTCTTTTTCTGAGATTTTGTTACTCTGATCTAGTGACCAAGTCACAGTTGTCTTTAGCACCCCACACTGGGCTAAGAACTTCTTCCCGCAGGGGTACCCAGGGCACAACTGCTGCATGAATTCCTCTGCTACCAATCTGTTCCATTCAGCATGTGTTTCACTTTGCCAATTCAATTAACCACCATTTATTTGGGGAGACTTAAAAACACAGAGCACAGCAGAGACCTGCCAGCATTAGACCTGCACCTACTGTTGTTAGGTGCCGCCATTGACTTGGGTCCAACTCATAGTGACCCTGTGTACAACAGAATGAAACACACCTCGACACTGCCATGCTTGGCACTATTGACAGTGCTTCTCTGCTATTCATAGGGTTTTTGATGGCTTGTTGTTTTAGGAGTGGGTTTCCAAGTCCTTCTCCCTAGCCTGCAGTACCTGGTATTGTGAGGCAGTCTCCCATCCAAGTACTAACCAGACCGTCCGTGCTTACCTTCCAAGATCAGGCAGGATCAGATGCTAGGGTGCTATGGCTTCAGACAGACCTGAGCATAGTGGCCTAGAAATTTAAGTGCTCTTATTGGTGGAGACCATTTATTTCTGCTTAGAAGCTATCTAGACCTCCCACTACTCAACTCAAGGGCATTCACAGGTTTGTCTGCCTCCTTGTTTTCAAACTTGTTCATAAATTTCATCTGTATGCACTAGCTTTCTTTTCTAAGGAGAAGGGTGAGAAAGAGGTAGACAAGTGTAAAGGTAGAGAATGAATTGTTGTTGTTGTTGTTGTTGTTAGGTGTCATCGAGTCGGTATCCGACTCATAGCGACCATCATAGGGTTTTCAACGGCTGACTGTTTTGGGATTGCCTTGGGAGTGGATTGCCAGGTCCTTCTCCCATTTTTGTGGTGCTGGGAATTGAACTCTGGACCTCAGAGACTGCAGCGCAGCGCTCTACCAACTGAGCTAAATCACAGCCCCAGAGAATGAATACCAAGTAAAATATTCTGTGCTAGGCATGTTTGTGTAAATAATACCACCTTGTTTAACACTCACACAATCTTTTAACATAAATTTTTTCTAATTATAGAAATAAAATACCTAGGAGCGTTTCAGTAGTTTTCTCAGGATCACATGACTATTCAGTAACAAAGATAAAATTCAAATCCAATTCCAATTCTTCTGTCTCCCAGTTCCATTCTCCTTGCAGCCTACCTGGCCCTCAAAAATAAGGAAATGTTCAAATCATCTAGAAGTTTAAAAGGAAGAGGTATACATTTTGCAGTAGATAATGAGCCAGGTGTGGAGATCTCGATCTTCCCCAGGCCAAGACATCCATCCATGTGGAATGGAAGCCCTGGGAAATCCCGCTCATCCTCACTCAAGGTGTATAAATCTGCCCCAGCCCCAGCTCCAGCTCCAGCTCCGTCAGAGTGGTGTGAGGGCTTGGAAGACTTCCCTGCTCCCTGGAGTCAGTAAATCCACATGGTTCCTGTGCTGGGGCTTCAGATCTGATTAGGAGGAAAGCTGTCAAACCACAGGGACAAATAACCCAAGCGTATCCCAGATGTGCAGCAGCCACCCTCAGCAATGGTGAGGGAAGAACAGAGTGACAGGAGTCACAGGACACCACAGGCCCTCAGACTAACAACACACACATCCTGGCTTCGGATCCAGAGGCCCACATTCGAGGCCAGCTCTGCCTCTCCTCAGCGGTGCACCTGCCATGCTACAGCTTGATGATGTGGGTTTTCCACTGGCTGGCCTGGGAGGATGGGGAGCACAATGTGTACTGGTCCCTTAGCTCCCCAAGGCAACTACCACTGGGGTAAGTGGAACCTGACTACAAAATCACACAGGGGTTATGCAGCTGGATCTTATCTCAAAACTATGGTATCTCTAAGGGCAAAGTCAAAGGAGTTAGACACAGCTTATAAAACACATACTGCAAGGTCTCAACTACTGTTCCTGTGTTGTATGGACTGGCTAGCAAGGTTGCACAGTGAAGTAGCGCATGCCATGAAGTGCACTTGACATATCAAAAGCCTCTGTTGTTGTTGTTAGGTGCCGTCGAGTCGGTATCTGACTGATAGTAACCCTCATAGGGTTTTCAATTGCTGTTTTGGGGATTGCCTTGGGAGTGGATTGCCACATCCTTCTCCCATTTTTGCGGTGCTGGGAATTGAACTCAGGATCTCAGAGACTGCAGCACAGCGCTCTACCAACTGAGCTAAATCCCAGCCCATCAAGAGCCTCAGCATGGTGCAAATCTGATTTGCTGGAATGAAAGGATTATCCCCTCTGATCAAGGCAGAAGCTAGGCTGACATGGTGTTAGTGTCTAAATCATTAAGTGAAGAAAAGTTGGCTCTCAGGTTAAGGACAAAAAAAATAAAATACTGTGCTGGGGGGTATAGTTCAGTGAGATTGTTCACTTAGATTGTGTGAGGTCCTATTCTCAATCTCCAGGACCACATATGTACATATAAATAAATAAATAAATAAAGTGAGCCCTCTCTTCCCCTCACATTAAAAACCACTAAAAATACAATGAACAGCAAAAAATAACTGAGGACAAAATATTTTGCAATATGTAAGGGACAATGGTTGTATGCTTAATGCATGAAATACACTTATTAATCAATAACAAAGCAAAGAGAAACACCCTTATTGGGCAAATTGACATGGATGGGTAATTTACAAAAGAAAAAAATACAACCAGACATGAAACATATGAAAACCTGTGCAACCTCATTACTAATACCTACCCTGAGAGAATATTTTCCACCTATCTAATACCAAGTTCAGGGAATGAGGCCAGGTTCAGTGAAATACAGACAAGCACTGCCAGGAAACAACTGGACAATTTAGCAACATGTTAAAGCTATTACTTTATGTGCATCTTCACCCTACAACTGCAGCTCTTGGAATGTATTCTAAGGAAACAACCATGAATATGATGCATATGTGCCATGATTTAGCTGCTGGGATGGTCATCCTAGCATTGCTTATAATGACCACCTAGTAGGAGCATCTTAAATTGTCACTGTCAAAGGTGAGTTAAATAAATGGTATCAAAAACAAAACCAAAAGGAAAGAAAAACTGGCCCTCAATTTCCATGGCACATACTTCCTCCAGCATCACCTGACAAGTGCATGCATTCTCATTTCCATTTGACCTCATCGTGGACTCCAGAAGGCCCCATATGACTTTCCTTGGGGACTCTGTTCTCCATTATGGTCAGTCTTGCCTCTGTACAAGGTTGAGAACTACCACCCCCTCAATGCATATAATATCCTTGCTGTACGACAGGGAATGGCCGTGATGAGGTATTCTTCAGGAGTCTAGATGCTTTGGCTAAAAACTAACATTTCTACCAGCTGCAATTTCTAGGATTTAAATAGGCAAGGTGATACTAAAAGGTCCCTTTAACATGGAGGGTATTAAGATCCCCAAAGGATTATAGATTGGGGTATACTAGATAATAATAATAAGTACTACCAATAATAATAATTTAGCCATTGAAAATCCTATGAATAGCAGAGAAGCACTGTCAAATATAGTGCCAGAAAATGAGCCCCCCAGTCTAGAAGGCATTCAAAAGACGACTGGGGAAGAGTTGCCTCCTCAAAGTAGAGTCAACCTGCCAGGCGCGGTGGCACACACCTGTAATCCCAGTGATTCGGGAGGTGGAGGCAGGAGGATTGCAACTTTGAGACCAGAGGCAGTCTGCGTAACTTAGCGAGACCCTGTCTCAAAAAGTAAAAAAAAAAAAAAAAAAAGTGGGCTGGGGATGCAGCTCAGTGGTCCAGCACTTGCAAAGCATGCAAGCATGAGGCCCTGGTTCAACCCTCAGTACCACAAAAAAAAAAAAAAAAAAAAAAAAAATTGAGTCAGCCTTAATGATGGCAATGGAGTAAAGCCCTGGACCTCCATTTGCTGATGTGGCACAACTCAAAATGAGAAGAAACACAGGGTCTGAAACAATGGCCTGAAACATAAAAAGACTGTGTGCATGGCACATGGTGGGTAGTGTTTTGTTCTGTTGTACGTAGAGTCACTCTGAGTCAGACCCGACTTGATGGCACCTAATAACAACTAATAATAATAATAATAGCTGAATAGAGCACTTCCAACCTATATCTGTCATTTAGTCTTCACAACAGATCTTTAAAGTAGGTATTATTATATTATTATTACTATCATCATCATCATGATCATCATCAGCAGCAGCAGCAGCATTTCCATTTTACTGATGAGAAAACCAAGGCACACAGAAGATAAGCAATTAGTCCAAGGTCACACAACTAATAAATGGTGAAGGCGGTACTTAAACCAAAAATCTGATATCAGAACTTGCATTTTTAACCAATATCTGGGTCCACTTCTACTCAAAGATGAAAGAAGAGTAGTTCTGACACTATAAAAGTTGAGTCCTGTGCAAAGGCTCCCTTCCAACATTACCATACTAACTCTGCTTGACCTTCACAGAGCATACCATGGCCAAGAAAGTTGCAGTGATTGGAGCTGGTGTGAGTGGCCTCTCCTCCATCAAATGCTGCTTGGATGAGGAACTAGAGCCCACCTGCTTTGAAAGAAGTAATGACTTCGGGGGACTGTGGAAGTTTAGTGTATGTGGTTCTCATTCTCCAATCTCCATTAATCATAAGCTGGCCATTTGCTTTGTTTCTGCTCACACATGGTGGCTTTAGTCTGCTTTGTGATCAAGGAAGGGAGCAGCTCAGTGCACCAACCCAAACATGCAGTACAGTGATAATCACCACTCAGGACACAGCCTGATAAGTGTGAGCCTTAAGAATAGTCAGGAAATAGTCAGAAACATGGAAAAGAGAGGAGGAAAGCAATAAATCTGATAAATAAACCCAGTTTGGAGGTTTATGATGACTTCTGGACAGTGGACATTCTAAAACAAAGTAGCAGAATGTATCAGGTAAACTGATCATCATGATGAAAAGGAGTAGATTATACTCTAGGGAAGATGGAAATTGACGTTAATGAGTAAAAATCCATCCCCCAGGCACTGGTGTCTGGAGCGGTGTCTGGAGAGAGAAGTAGCAGGAATGAGTCAGGAGTCCACACCTTAGCAGGTCTGTTGGAAGCAGCTCTCATAATATCAGAACAGAGAACACCTGGGAACTGACCAGTCCTTCTTAGAAGTAGAAAATACAGCCTAGAGGTCTATGCTTATGGCCCAGCCAGCTGATTGGTAACTTGAGCATCAGAAATTGAGTCTGGAAGTGGTTAAATACCACCTGCCTCTGGGCAGGATTGGCCCTAGTTACAAAGTAGCATGGTATTCTCTAGTGACTGAGAGATCTGCTCCAGTGGTGGAGTATAAGATGTCAGAAGATGGAATCCAGGAAGGCCTAAGAACCAAACAGACTTAGCGGAACAGAAGAGCAACATCCATTTGACCAGTGTAAATGAGGAAGGTCTTCATGGGAGAGATGACATTTGCTGAATCTTTGATCCATGGTAAAGAAAACACAATAAGAAAAATGCATATAAGCAGAAGTTCTCACAACCCGAAGACTATAGTGCACTAGAGGCAAAACTTTTTCTTTTCTTTTTTCTTTTTTTTTTAATTTTTTTGGTATATTGTGAGCCTCATCAAGCCACCAAATATCAATGTGGAAAGAAAGTACTGGATCTGGTTTGTGTAGCTTTTGCTATTTAACCCTACAGTTGGTTTAACTTCTTTCTCCTATTCTAAAGTAACACAGATTAATTTTAGAAAATAATACTGAGTTAAACAAAAGGAAAATTACAGATTAAAGTAACAATCCCATCACTATTAAAATTTTGATTAATTTCTTCAAGTTATATTTATGATTTTTTTTCAAAAACAGTGTTAATATTAATATTCATGTGGTTTTTTTTGGCACTACTAGAGGTTGACTCTGGGACCTTGTGCGTGCTAGGCAAGCACCCCACCACTGAGTAGCACCCCAGACCCTTTTTTGAGACAAGGTCTGTCTAAGTTGCACAGATTATCTTTGCCCTCAAACTTGCAATCTTCCTACCTCAGCCTCCAGAGTTGCTGGGATTATAGGCATGTGCCACAGTGTTCAATTATGTAATATTAATTTTCAATAATTTATCCTGTACTTATTATGTTCTTCTGCCAGGACACAATGGTACACAAGACAGAGATCCTGCAAGCCGTACAGTCTGGCTGTGTTGTTGCTGTTAGGTGCCACGGAGTTGTGTCCAACTCATAGTCGACACTCATAGGGTCTTCAGTGACTGACTGTTCCAGGATTGCCTCGGGAGTGGATTGCCATGTCCTTCTCCCATTTTGGCAGAGCAAAATGGGAATCAGATCTGGGACCACAGAGACTGCAGAGCAGTGCTCTACCAACTGAGCTACTGAGCTAAATCCTAGCCCCTACAGTCTGGTAGGGAAACAGTAAAGAGATCACTGCAATGCAGGGCCATCGACTCTGTGGTAGAGGTCCATAATGCTGTGGGGCCACAAGAGGTACCTTATGCAGATTTGTAAGTGATATAATACTTCTTAGGGAAAAGGACAGCTAAGGAAGAGACTTGAGGGAGAAATGGAGATTCGCTTCAGCCATGAGAAGTTCATTGGTTCCTTTAATATAGGCCATTTTGTTTTGTCATTTTGTTTTTGAATGATCATGGTCTAGACTAGACAATTGGGGAGTGCAGGAGGAAACAGAGGCTGCCAGCATATGATGATTCTTTCCTGAAGACTGAGATAAGATGAGGAGAGACAGAGTTACAAGGAGAGAGAGGTTCAGAGGGGAGTTTTGGTTGGTTATTAGAGTCTTCAGTATTTTAAGTGTGGATGGGAACAGGCCAATAAAGAGAGGGTGACTCAGAATATACATAGACAATAATGAAGGAAAAACCAGCAAAGGGTTCCCTGAGGAAAGGCAAAGAGGAAGATGTCCAGAGCATGAGTGGGGACAGAAGCAATGGCAAGGGGAGAAGGAAAAGACAGCCAGGATTGACCATGGGCCCTGCATTCGTGGAATCATTTAAGGATCTTAGGTTTGGGAAACCCCATTAAATTTCATCAGCTTCTTTGTGGTTTGGTGAAGATACTGCATTTAATTATTCCAGCCCCACTAGTGATGCCTTATCATTATAGCATGGGCATCCAAGGCTGAGTATCCTGGAAACCTTCAAAATCCCAGGTAGAACACTCACTGCTGTGAACCCCTTTCAGCTGGGCTGGCTCAGCCAACCAGTTTCTATCTCTCCCTCCTCCTCCATTCTCTCACCCTAAGTATGCCTTCACCACAGGAGGCTTCCAAAGATGGGATGACCAGGGTCTACAGATCACTAGTGACAAATATCTGCAAGGAAATGTCATGCTTCAGTGACTTCCCTTTCCAAGAAGATTATCCCAATTTTATGAGGCAGGAAAAATTTTGGAACTACCTGCAAGAATTTGCTGAATGCTTTGGCCTTCTGAAATACATTCGGTTTAAGGTAAGATACTTTGGGTTGTGGAAAATTAGTAAGTGGGGGATGGCCTATTCAGCAATCTAATGAAAATGGGATGTTTAAGTAAATTTTTCCTTGATTTTTACCTCTATATGTACAAGGCAGATAAAGGTCTTCTCAGTACTTCTGTTGTGCATGTTTTAGTGAAATAAATCATAAAAATATTGAATTATCAGATTCTTCCTCTAAATGCCAAACTCATGTAGGATAAAATTTAGATTCTTTTTCTCTGAGAATAAAGGAAAAATAATTTTTCTCATGAACTCATTGGGAAGAAATGACTAGAAATCTGAACCACAAAAATTATAATAGGGAAAAAAATTTTTCCAAAACATTTCTAATGTATCAATAAATATAACTCATTTCCTTCACCCAGGAATAAAAGTTGACTTTTTCTTATCCTTCCAATGAAGGGATTCAAATATCTTGCTATACCACCTTTGAGAGTTTCCATAAGTTACTTAACTTTTCTGGGAACAAGATAAACCAATACTTACTGAACTTCTATTGTAAGACATAACCTGCTTAAAATAACAGACATAGATACTGTACCAGTCATTGTACAGTGTTCAAAGGCTTTGGTAGGAAACAAGTGTTTGTCTTTTGCTTATAGACCACTGTGTGCAGTGTAACAAAACATCCAGACTTCCTTGAAACTGGTCAGTGGGATGTTGTCACAGAGACAGACGGCAAGCAGGATAGAGCTGTCTTTGATGCTGTCATGGTTTGCACTGGACATTTCCTGAATCCCAATTTGCCTTTGGAGTCTTTTCCTGGTGAGTCATTTCTGCCTGAGACCATAACTACTCTTTTTGGTTCTTCTAAAATAAACATTACTCACTTGTAGTTGGAAATACTTTGCCATGATTGTAGACAACTTTATATTTACTCTTGAAAACAATGTATTTAAAAATTACTCTGAAAGATATAAAGGACTATGTAGGTGTCAGGTCTTATTTATAAATGCTATGTTTAAGTTTTATCATGCATGTGTACTTCAAATACAGTGATAAGATTCAGAACTAGCATATCTGTCATTTTAAAGAAAAGACTTTGGTTTTAGGGATTGAACTAACAGGTCATTGAATCAAAACTGACCTGTAATTCAAGAGCTTAAAGTAAAACGAGAGTATAAGGAAGCTTGACAGAGTTTTAAAAGGAAACAAATCAGAAATTATACATATAAATGAATAAATTCACTCTTCAAAATAGTCACAATAATAATCCACAATAAACCTCTTACTTAGGTTAGGGATCTCCATGAAAAAGGAGTTTTAGAAATCCCTTTTGGAAATGCTCTCACTTCAACAGCACATTCTTTTTTATATACTCATCATTGGCAAATCTCCATCTTTGAGGTAAAAATTGATTATTTGGAAAGCCAAATTTACTCAAATTCACGTGTAGAAAATAAAGCTAGTCAAATGGGAATTACTAGAATGTGATAACGCTATTTTGTCATTCCTTATAGGCAATTAAGTAAAGTTTTGATTTTTTTTTTTGAGGAATTGAAAGGACTTATAAGAATGGTATGAAGAATAAAACTTGCAAACCCCTGCAAGAAAAAAATGAAACATATCATATAAAAGCAGTTACAAATAAGCAGAATATCCTATTCAAAAAAATGTCTTTAGGAATTAAGTGAGAATTTAATACATATTTTCCTAAGAAGCAATATTGTAAACATTGGGCTTCAGCCTTCCTGCTGCCCTGGGAACTGAAGGAATATGCAACCATTCTTAAAACTGTGTTCCCACAGGAAAAAGTACTACAAGTGCCAAGCAAACTATCTGTTATAGATTCTCACTGCAAGTTCAGATACCATATTGTGCAAAGTCCTTCTAAAGTGGCATTACATGGGCTTTCTCTCCCACGTGAGCATGATCTGGTCCACTTGAAATATGTGCTTCACACTTTCAATAGTAGAAGAAACACCTGCTACCATTACAGCCACCATACCTTGCAGGCAGTTCTACACACAGTCTTTCAAGCATGGGTCAAATACAGTCTCCCAGAGACTCCAAGGGTCAAGGTCTTAACAGTAGTCTCCTTAAAACCCCTCACACCTGGCTCCATGTGGGACAGAAAATATCAATGGCACTTTAACAATTCTATTCATCCAATTGTCCAATTTCCAATTCCCAACCACTTCACTTTCTACCATTTTAGAACTGTAAAGCGGATATGAAGCTAAGGATCACGAAACTACTCTACATACACATTCTTTGCAAATACTGCAAATTTGGCTTAGTACTTCACTTAGAATGCAATAACTATTAATTGGTTTCTAGCTTGGGGGTCTCAAGAGGCAAAGAATAATATTAAAACACTTTGTTTATATTTTGTTATACATTGTAGCTATTCAACAAATGTTACTGAGTAAATACATAAATCAACAGCTGAATGGTAAGAGAATGATATAATCTAGGAGAAAATTTAATCTCTATATATAAAAACTACAAAAGTTCTTGAAACACTGGGTGGAAGGCTGGTAGTCCTCAAACTGCTCTGTTTCCCTTTCTGATTCTTTGTACCTCATCATACCTGTCAATGGGACTGATGGTTATTGGCCTTAGCACCAATGTTTCCTCTGTCACTGCTCATAATTTCCATTGCTGCTGCCCCCCTATAAATACTCCTACTTCCACTTTTATTACCAATCTTAGTTTATATGAATCCGTGGCTTATGTCTTTTATATCAGCAAGGAGATAATTGCCAAAATTAAATTGAAAGGAGAAATATTTAGTAGCTTTTCTTACATATATGTATATATCATTATATATATAATAAGAGCCATGCTCTATTTACAGAATGAAGAACTTGAAATATCAGTCAGAAATGAGTATAAACAACCTGAAAATAAAATGGAAACAATATAATAATCATAAAGTAAAATAAGTATAAATACTTATAAGTAACATGAGCCTAAATCACAAGAATAATTATTTACAAAAGAACTTGCTACATAATTTCTTTTATGGAAATACTAACTGAATTAAAATTAATCTGTAAGCACATCCACAAATCATACTACTTTTAAAATGTATTTATTTTTAATTGACATTTAAAATTGTACATATTTATGGAGTAACATGATGCTTTAATATATGTACAACTGTGCAATGTTTGATCAGGGTAAACATACCTATTTTCTCAAATGTTTGTCTTTTCTTTGTGGTAAAAATATCCAAAGTTCTTTCTCCTAGCTTTTTCCAAGTACACAATACAATATTGTTACCAATAGTCACCTGATATACTGCTATTACAGCAGTATATCAGAAATTATTTCACTTATCTAACCATAACTTAGTACCTGTTGAATAAACTTTCCCCATCCCTTCCCTTTATGCTCTGGTAACCACTATTCTACTCTTGAATTCTATGAAATTAACATTTTTTTGAGACAAGGTCTTACTATATAGCGCAGGTGGGCCCTGAACTCATGATCTTCCTGACTCAGCCTCCCAAGTGCTGAGATCAATGTTTTTCAACTCCACATATGAATGACATCATGCAGTAGTTTTCTTTTTTGTGCTTGGCTTATTTCACTTAACATAAGGACCTCCAGTTCTTCATGTTTTTCTAAATGACAAGATTTCATCCTCTTTTGTGGTGGAATACTATATTTCATTGTACATATACTGCTACATATACCACATTTCCTTTATTCATTATTCAATTGACCAATACTTAAATGGTTTATATTTTTATTCTGTATAGCTATTATATTTCTAATATGTATGGCCACTATCAATAGTGTTGCAATAAATCCACAAGTGCATATGTCTCCTCAATATACTGATTTTATTTCCCTCAGCTAGCACACCCAGTAATGGGATTTCTAGATCATATGATAGATCTATTTTTAAACTTTTGAGGAACCTTCATATTGCTTTACATAGCAGTTGTACTAATTTATACTTCTGCCAACAGTGTAAAAGGGTTCTGCTTTCTCCACACCCTCACAAGCACTATTTTTTCTCTTTTATAACAGCCATTCTAACTTCTGTGAAATAATATCTCATTGTGATTTGATATTATTCCCTGGATTATTAGTGATTTTGAGCATCTTTTCATATATCCATGAATTACTTGTATGTCTTCACTTGAGAGATGTCTATTGAGGTATATTGCCCTTTGTTTTTGTTGTTATTGTTTTGTCTTATTTTTTAATCGGATTATCTGATTTTTGTTTGTTTTGCTAGTAAATTCCTTAAATATTCTGGATATTAGTCCCTTGTCAGATGTAGAGTTTGCAAGTATTTTCTCCTATTCTGTTGGTTGTCTTTCTGTTTCTTTTGCTGTGTAGATCTTTTTAGTTTGATGTAATCCTCATTTGCTTTTGTTGCCTTTACTTTTGAGGACTTATCCAAAAAATTCTTGACCATTCCAATATCCTGAAGCATTTCATCTATTTTTCTTCTAGTATTTCACAGTTTTTGTTCATATATGTAAGTCTTCAATTGATTTTGAGTTGTTTGGTACTTGGAGAAATAAGGATCTAGTTTCTTTCTTCTGCATGTGGATGTTTAATTTTCCCAGCACCAATCATTGAAGAGATTCCTTCCTTCAATGTGTGTTCTAAGCACTTTTGTTGAAGATCAGTTGGCTATAGATGTGTAAGCTTACTTCCAGACCATTCTGTTCCATTGATCTTTGTCTGTTTTTATTCTAATGCCATGCTGTTTTGATGGCTGGTCATCCTTGCAGTATCCTTTAAAGTCAAGTAGTATGGCTCCTCTTTTTCCTCATCAAAAGTGCTTTTGGATATTTGGGTTTTATAGTTCCATACAGTTTTAAGAGGTTTTTTTCCTGGTTTTATGAAGAATGCCATTGGTGTCTTGATAGGGAGTGTATTAAATCTATAGGTTGCTCTGAGTAGTATGGGCATTTTAACAATATCAATTCTTTCAATCCATGAACATGGAGTGTCTTTCCATTTTTTCAGGTCTTCAGTTTCTTTTATAGATTTCATTGTAGAGATCTTTCCCCTCTTTGGTTAACTTTATTCCTAGGTATTTTATTATGGTTGTCCTATATGGGATTGCTTTCTTAATTTCTATTTCAGATAATTTGCCATTGGCATATAGCAATGCTACTGGGTTTTTATGTTGATTTTACATTCTTCAACTGTGCTGAATTCATTAGTCTTCATCATTTTTTTGGTAGAGTCTTTGGAGCTTTCTATATATAAGGTCATATCATCTGCAAACACTGACAATTTGACTTCCTTTTTTCTAAACTGGATGCCCTTATTCTTTCTCTTGCCTGATTACTATGGCTAGGACTTCCTGTACCACGTTGAATAAAAGTGGTGAACATGGGCATTCTTGTTCCAGATCCTACAGAGCCCCTTTTAGCTTTTCTCCATTCAGTATTATATGTGGCCTTTATTATGCTCATACATATTCCTTTCTTTCCCCACCCCTTTGATTTTTTTCAGACAGGATCTCAGTATACAGCCCAGACTGGCCTCAAACTCATTATTTAACTCAGGCTGGCCTCAAACTCATGATCCTCAACTTCCCAAGTGCTGGGATTACAGGCAAGAGCCACCATGCCTGGCTTTCATAGGTTTCTTCTGTATCTATTTTGTTCAGAGTGTTTATCATGAGGAGATGTTGAATTTCATCAAATGTAAGTTCTGCATCAATTCAGATGATCATGTGGTTTTTATTATTTTTTAATTATTATAGTAATTATGTAATTTATATTGTAATTATTTATTTTGGGTTTTATTCTTCAAATCAAAGATATGAATGGTTTATATGCCAAGTTTACAATATTATAGCATTCTGAATTTGCCTATATAGTTAATCTTACCAATGAATTCTGTACCTCTGCATGTTTTCTTACTCTTTAGCATCTCTTTCAGCTTAAAGAGCTCTATCATTTTTTTATAGGATAGATGTGGTAGTGATAAATTCTCTCAGCCTTTCCCTGTCTGGGAATGTCTTCATTCCATTTTTAAAAGATGGCTTTGCCAAGTGTGGTACTACAAATCACTTTTATCTTTTTTTTTCTTTTATAGTACTGGGGGTTGTTGAACCCAGGATCTCATGTATGCAAGGCAAGTGCTCTACGACTGAGCATCACTCCCAGACCCTTCTCTTCATTTTTCATTTTGAGACAGGGTCTCACTAAGTTGTGCAGGCTGCCTCTGACCTCAAGCTCACAACCATCCTGCCTCAGCTGCCCAAATTGCTGGGATTACAGGTGTGCACCATGGCTCCTGGTATTGAGATTTTTTTTCCTGTGCTAGGGATCAAGCCTAAGGCTTCATGCATGCTAGGATATGCTCTACCATTGAGCTATGTCCTCAGCCAACATTTTTATAGAATAGATCTAAAAAATATATCTATTGGATAAAGCAACATGCATTAATAATCCTTTTTTAGTAAGCTTGAGATGTTTACTCAGTATTTAGGAGAAGATGTCAAACAAGTATTTGGATACATGGGACTAGAAATAATCTACTTCTTGCCTATGATGTTTAAGATAGTGGATGTGATGTTTCTTATCTGCAATGAGTTTGATTTCCCAAAATAACTGCTTTAAAAGGAAACATTCATATGTAATATATGACCTCCTATGTTTTTAATAAGACAGCTTGTACCAAATCTGTATCTGAATCCTAAAAAAGAGAAGCATCATGTACTTCTTCTGCTTCCTGCAACTAGTGATGAAAATAAAGTGCTGGCGTATTTCTGAGACTTCCATTCTCCTTGCTTTGTGGGGAATTACAGCTTTTAATGCTTTAGACCGTTCCTTCCCTTCCCTCAGGAATCCATGAGTTTAAAGGCCAGATCCTACACAGTCAAGAGTACAGGACCCCAGATGCTTTTGACAGCAAACGTGTCTTAGTGATCGGTCTAGGGAACACTGGAGGAGACATCGCAGTGGAGCTCAGCCGAAGAGCAGCTCAGGTACACTTCTGAATCAGTGTTCCTACCTCCATCACCATGTATGGGTGCTAGAGAGAGGTATTTGAGGTGATAAAACATACTGGCCAATTGCTAAATTATGCTGACATGGGGTAAATGAAAAAATTCCTAAAAAGCCTCAAATCCACTCAGTCTCTGAACTGTTTAAGAAACCACACTGTAGAACTGGACTATCTCCAAAAAGAGTCCAGGGAAACTATGAATGTCAAACCACAAGCCATTTTTTGGAAGTGTTCTTT
>VMDO01014425.1:0-54670 GCA_007922755.1 Pedetes capensis | reverse complement strand
GTTACCCCTTACCCTCCTCTATGTTTCCCCCCTCCCCCCTTCCTATCTAAGTTTCCCATCCAAGTCTTCTCTATCTTTTACTATATAGTATTTTTCTATATGTCCTTGGGTTCCATTTCTGTTTAAGATAGAAACTTTTCCTGTAGTGGTCTTTGTTTCTATCTTGTTAGAACAATTACATGTGATTTTTAGTCCATTTCCTCTTGTCCTTTATAATAGCAGATTCTATTCATTTTTGTTGGATGAACTCTATTCACTTATAAGGATTCAAACAGACACTTGCAAAGAGAATAGAAGTCTGATGGGTAACTGTGGAAAAATCCAAGAAGGAAGCTACTTGGTGGTATGAGCAAAGCAAAGTGAGCTGCTTTGAGAGCCTTAGCAGAGAATGAAGGGCTGAGTGCCTGAGTAAAAAGAGAAGAAAGAATGAATGAAAGTAGAGTCACAACTTTGCTAGGGTGGGAAACGTCTTGGTTTGGGTATGGGATGGTAGGAGTCTTGTCTAGTTTGGGGTCAGATATATCTGGGTTCAGTTCCTTTTTTTCTCCTTCCTTACTTCCGTCCGTCCGTCCGTCCGTCCTTCCTTCCTTCCTTCCTTCCTTCCTTCCTTCCTTCCTTCCTTGGAGTTTGAGCCCAGGGCCTTGAACTTGGCAGGCAAGTGCGCTACCACTTAGCTGCACCCCAAGTCCCTTTTCATTTTTTTATTTTGAGACTTTTGAGACAGGGTCACAGTAAGTTTTGCAGACTGCCTCTGGCCTTGAACTCATGATCTTCCTGCCTCAGCTTCTCAATTCGCTGGAATTACATGTGTGCACCAAGGCACCCAAAGTTTTTTTTTTTTTTTTTTTTTGCCATACTTGGGGGTTGAACATAGGGCCTTGCACATACTTTGTAAGTGCTCTACCACTGGACTGCACCTCCAGCCCCCAATATTTATTATTTTACTTGGAGTGAGAGTGTTATTAAGTTATGCAGGCTGACTCTGGCCTTGAATGTGTAATCTTCCTGCCTCTACCGCCCAAGTCACTGGGATTACAGGTGTGCACCACCATGCCTGGTTGGGGTTCAGTTGTTAACATTGACTCATTATCTTTGTTAGTTTCCTTCCCTTCTCTTACTTTTATTTTCTCCTTTGATTCATTCAACAAACTTTTGGAGCCCTTGTTTGTTTTCAACATTATGGAACACTTTGGGAATATAAAGTCACATAAAATATGTTCTGCACCTTCAAGGAAGGTAGGATCTGGTGGTGGTGGTGTCTAACTCAATAGAAAATCACATGATGATATGGCTGGTGCTTTGGTATAGATATTCATAAGGTCCTGCAAGAGGACCAGTAATTAATCTGATTTTGTGGTGAAGTGGTTGGTGAAACCCATGGAGTTGCATATCAGAAAAGATGCCATAAGTTGAGTATTATAGAAATTAGAGACAGAAAAATGGGAAGTGGGACTTGCACACAGATGAGGAATAGCAAGAAGCTTCTTATGGTAGGAGATCCTACTATAAATGGAGGAATAGAATGAAAGGTAAGAACCAGATCATATGGACTTGCTGTGCTTAGATGAGTGTTAGTTAGCTATCTATTACTTTAACAAAATATCTGAAATCACCGAGAAAGAGAGAACGCTTATTTTGGTTCATGGTTTCAGAAGTTTTGGTCCATGGATAGTTGACCCTATTGTTTTTGGGCTTATGATGAGTCAGCACTTCATGGCAAAGGGTTCATGGTGGAGCAAAGCTATTTATCTCATGGCCAGGAAGGAAAAGAAAGAGCGTGGGAGAGACCAAGTTCCCACAACCTTCTTCGAGGGCTCACACCCAGCGACATAAAATCTTGCACTGATCCCTGCCTTTTACCGTTTTCACTCATTCCCAATACCATAGCAATGGGGCACAAGCCTCTAATACATGGGCCTTTGGGGGACATTCCAGATCAAAATTGTAGCAGTTATCCTGAAAACATGGGAAGCTATAGGGAGCTTTTTATCCTTGAAAGACATGGAGAAAAACTGATTTTGGCAGAAAGCTTCATGATCATTTCCATTTGACTACATGATTTTGGAAGACTTGGGGTTTAGCTCAGTTGGTAGAGTGCTGCTCTGCACTATCTGAGTACCCTGGGTTTGATCCCCAGCACTGCAAAAATGGGAGAAGGATGTGGCAGTCGGCTTCTGAAAGCAATCCTGAAACAATCAGCCATTGAAAACCCTATGAGAGTTACTATGAGTTGGACCCGACTTGATGGCACCTAACAACAACAACAAATGTGATTTTGGGCAAGTAACTTTAATGAGCTCAACTTCTGTAAAATCTTTAAGCTGACTATACCAAAACTTGACTTTTCTGAGCTATTGTATCAAAATGAGAATTTTATAGGACATCTGGGGCTGGGACTTAGCTTAGTTGGTAGAGCACTGCGCTGCAGTCTCTGAGGTCCCGAGTTCAATTCCCAGCACCACAAAAATGGGAGAAGGGCCTGGCAATCCACTCCCAAGGCAATCCGGAAACAGTCAGCCATTGAAAACCCCATGAGGGTCGCTATGAGTTGGATACCGACTCAACGGCACCTAACAACAACAACAATAGGACATCTAGTACAGAACCTAGGTTTATAGTTATATACACGGTGGCTCCACAGAGAACTACTTCTTGGTAAATTAGAAAGAACGTCTGGCTTGGCATAAGAAGGTCTGTCATTAAATCTTGGCTCTACCACTTCTTGGCTCTGTGACCTTAAGCACATTTTTTTATTTCTGTGCCTTGTTTTTTTTCCCTTGTAAGAAGAAGTTGACCATATCACCTTCACAAGATTAAGTCACGAGAGTGCATGGCATAGAGTCCCCAGTACAAATCATTTCTTCTTCTCTTTTTGCTGCCTTTTACTCTCAATCTTCCCTACTCTCTATATTTCCCTGTTGAGCTGCAGGCTTTGATAAGTCATCTCTCTGCTTCAATGAGAAGAACACGGTGGGGTGGGATATTCCCTCTGAAGAATACATGGCTGGACCTGTGAGTGGTAAGCCTGCCTACCAGCAGCAACATCTGGAAGTCCCAGGCGTGCCTGGGGGCCAGAGGAAGAGAAGTGCTGGTGTGTCTGCGAGGGAGGCAGTGCGAGTGTGTGCACAGAGCACTGTTGGAGCGTGACCTTGTTGCGATGCCTGCTGAGCTGTTGCTTGAAGGCCTACACAGGTGTAGACCAAATTCAAGGCCTAAATCAAGGAAAAGTATTACCATATGTTCCCACACAAAGACTAAAGGAAAGAGGGCCGCTCTTGCAAGGGGGGTGGAGAATAGGGGTGGAAGTGAGGAACCAGGGGAGGAAGGGAGAAAAACAGAAGAGCTGCCAATATAAAGAATTCATTAGAGAAAAATCATGTTGTGACCTCCACGATGAAGATGAGTGCAAATTCTTGTATGATTTAATATTCCATGGAAATATTCCAAACCACACACTCTCCATGCGGGCTACAGCCTCTTACTTTAATTTCAGGGAAGTCCTACTACCCATTACTCTGCGTGTTGCTTACTTAGTCTGAACTTCTTTGTAACATGCTAGCAGGGTGTATAGATGGAGAGACTTGACTCAGGGTCTGCAACTCTCGCAGCCTGGACAGTGTGGAAGAGCTAGGAGCCTGGCTATCTAGGGGAAGGGAAGCATCCTAGCAGAGACACCTGTGCCCAATGGCCTTACTCTGGGGATGGATGTGCTATCACGCTACATTATTTCCTGTAGTTCTTTGACGCACTCAAATTAGTCCAGTGGTTTTAAACCTTCTTTTTAAAAAGTATTAGAAACATTTTCTTTAGAGTAGCTTTTGTGAAGCAATGATGCTCCTTTGAAAACCAAAGCCAAAACTATGCTGTGATTGAAATTACATTCTCCTGGTACCTATCTTGGTGTATTTTCCTAGTCTTAGTCTCGTATACTCACTTTCAGAGCAGAGGGAGTTAAAACAATTCTGTGTCTAATCAGCCCAGAGATACAGGAATGCGCAGGGGAGTCTGAAGAACCTGATGTTCTCCCATCTATAGAAGCCTCCACACCTGGCCCTCACTAGGTGAAAAACGCACATCTGTTGAACTGAAATGAAGTTCTGTGGTTTTAGGCACAAGTCCCTGGGAGCCCAAGGTGTCTCTGGCCCTAAGTTTCCCTGTCACAAAGAGCCTTGGACTCTGAGGAGCTGTCTTCTCCCTGGAATGTTCTGTCTTCCTGGAAAGGGTCTCTGGGCTTTAGACTCTGGCAGAAAAACCTCAAGTTCCCAGTTTATTACATGTTGTTAGGTACCCTGGAATCTGGCTCCACTCATAGCAATCCTCATAGGGTTTTCTTTGGCTGATTGTTTCTGGATTGCCTCGAGAGTGGATTGCCACATCCTTCTCATTTTTGTCTTGCTGGGGATCAAACCTGGACCTCAGAGAGTACAGAGCAGCGCTCTACCAACTGAGCTAAAGCCAAGGCCTGGGGACAAGCCAATGCATAACAAATGCATCACCTCATAAGTATGGCAAGAGCACCAGAGCAAAGTCCTCCTTGGGTTTTTATTGAGCTATAAGTTTCCTTTCCAGTCAAAGAAGAATTGATAGCACATTAATATTTACTAACATTAAAAAAAATTGAAGATTCTTGCTGAGCTTCTGATTTTCCCCAAGCCGTTCAGGATTAGGCTTTCTATTTCTACTTAAGCCTCCTGAATTCCCTGAATGTGCTGTGTCCTGAGCTGTGAAGGCGTGAGTGCCTGCTGAAGTCATCAGGAGTGGAATAGAGACAGTGGGACTCACCAAAGATTCCATTTGCTCTCTCACATTTGCCAAATTCATTGCACTTAGGTGGGGCCAGGATGCTAGATCTGACCAATGATGAAACATGAGCTGAGATGGCAAAAAGCCCTTGTGCAAATCTCCAGGCTCTCCTTTACTGTCACCAGCCCTTTCCAGGCGGTGAAGCCTCCTCAGTCTGGGACCTTGAGTAGCTTTCAGAAGCAGAGTGCTCCCTGCCATGGACCCATGCTGGATATTCATTGTGACTGAGACATAAATCTCTGTTGTTGTAAGTCATGGAGATCCAGGGCTAACCTGTTATGCAGTGTAACCTAGTCAGTCATGACTAATACAGGGCAATTTGCACTAGAAACAGGAAAGCTGAAGACTTGCTTTGTCAAGAGCCACTCTGAAGGGTTCTCTTCTGGACCAGGCAGTCCTAGGGTTTCATGCAACCGTGCAGTGGAGCTTGTGCCCCCAATTGTGCACAACTTTTCCCAATGCTGCATTCATCTTGGCAATTTGTCATTGGCTATGGTGGGGATATTTATATCACAGAAATTGCCAAATGCTATGGATCATGGCACCCACCCCCATAAGATAGCTGTTAAATGCATTTATGAAAACATCACACTGTACCACACATAGATAATTATTTGTCAACTTAAAATAAAAGAATTATTAAAACAAACAAGGCTAAGCCTCAGCAAAATTATGACACAAAACAAAATATTTGCCAGCACACCCACTAGTTTCAAGTTTCTTTGGAGAGATTCAAAGTGGCACTAGGAAATGAAACCAGAGGAGTCTCAGTGGATAAGAACTCCCTAAGGTCCTTCATTGTTTCACACTTTTTGCAGGGGAAAAGAGACAATGCATTGGATGAATTTTTCTCCAACTCATATAATGTGGTGGTAGTGTCAGGTGCCATCAAGTTGGGTCTGATTCAGCAACCCTATGTACAACAGAACAAAACACTGTGCCAGGTGCACAATATTTTTTATGTTTAAGCTCATTGTTGCAGACACTGTGTCAATCCAAAATAACATTTAATTTAGAAAAATATTTCCTCTGTATTTTTCTCCCTAGTCTTACCACTATATTTCTTTATAAATACGAAACTAATAGATCAAAATTTGATTTGTTTGGAGTTTGATACTAAACTTAAAAGCCTAATGAATTATCACTTTATTAAATGATATTTAGCAACTGTGCTTAAGGGTTCTAAATATGAAGTATTTCTTAACAAAATGTGTACATTCTACATATGAAAATTAGTACTACCTGTAATAAATTCCATGCTTTGACTGCATACTCAGAAAAACCCCCTATGCCTTGTCTTCTCTGTTCATGATACTTTGTGGTAGTTCTGACCCTGAGAACTTTATACAGGGGCAGTGACTGCAAGGCTGCCTGGCCTTCTCTGAACCCTCCTCTCCAGAAGATACAGGGAAGGTCTTGCTTAGCTACATAGCATCACAAAGTAGCAAACAATACTTCCCTCTAGTTTCACTTCTTATTCTTTCTGGCGTCTTCCCTGTCCTTTTAGCTGTGAAATATGGTGAGTGTATGTCATGTGGTGAAGAAGGCTAATATATTGAGTTAAGAAAAATATCTTAAGGAAACTGGATTTATTTTATTTTATAAGGAGTTATAAAATAATTTTGATTGACATTTTACATTATTTGACTTGAATATTAAATATCCTTGGTGACTAGCTTGTGTTTCATTACACTGGCAACTGATATCTGCTAAAAATAAGATACTAGAATGCCTTTCCAGCTTATACAACTCTGAGAAACAGCCTTGGCTTGACCTTCTTGACCTCAATTTCTTCATCTGTAAAATGAGGGGTTTGATGTGATGATTCATGGAGTTCTTTCCAAGTCAAACCTCCTTTGATTCCACAGACATCTCATCACACAGACATAGAGGGCTGCAAATATATTTGTGCATTTATTCACTTAGGCACTACATAGTACTTGCCTGCCATATATCAAGTATGAGATAAATATGGGTAATGTGAGGCCTCTGCCCTCAAGAACTTGTAGATTAATGGGGAGGGCAAGTGAAAAGCCAACTACAATACAGCAGAATAAATACTCTGGTACAGTTGAATAGTGGGTATAAATAGAGGATATAAGAGAACGACCTAACTCATTTTGGGGAAAGACAATAATAAGGATCAGGAAAGGAAGTGATATTAAATATATGTGGAGCTGGGACTAGGGTGAGGCTACAGAGTTATCTAGGGGACAAAATTTAAGCAGGCACTCATTCTATGCCTGGGCCCTGAGTGTGTCATCTGCTGGAATGCTTGAGTTTAGTCACAGGAAGAAGACAAGCAATATTCTAGGCAATGGGAACTGTATGTAGAGGGCACAGGAGCAGAAAACTGAAAGTACTTTTCTAGGTCTGAATTTTGATGTGGAATTAAAGTTGTATGTATGGAAATTGGAGAGGTAAACAGGGCCCTGTCTCTCATGAAGTGTCTTATAAAATACATTAAAGTGTTTGGATTTTCTCCTTAGGTTAATTGGTATTCAATAAGAAATTTCTTTTTTAAAGGAAGTGGTAGTGTGCTTAGACATGCTTTTGAGACCATTCTCTCAGGAAGCAGCACAGAGATAGGGAAAAGAAATTAGAAAGAAAAAACAGGAACGGGGGCAGAGAGACCAGTTGGGTGGCGATGGAGATGGGTGGAGGGAAGTAAACCAAGCATCTTTTAGAAGTGTTTAAGAATTAGAGCTGCCTGGGACTGATGCCTAAATGAATAGGTAGGGTGGTAAGAGAAAGGAGTAGAACACTCAGGGATTCTGGCTCGAGAAAGTGAGTGGTTAATGGTGTGGATCCTGGGAGATATGCCACAACAAACAGAATGAACAAGATGGGGAGGAAAGATGATGTAGAGTTTGAACATCTGAGCTTGGCTGCATACGTTGGCACTAATCCGGGAGATGTGCCTGTAGATATGGGTCTGTCAATTATCTGATTATCAGTGACAAAGAATGCAACAGGAGTGGATGAGTTTGTTCAGAGAGGAAAGGTATTGAGAAGAGAAGGGCTAGGGGGGCATTCACAGCCCCTTGCCTGGCTTCAGTAAAACCATTACAAAATAAAGCACAGACTTCATAGCCATCACTGGGACACAGTGGGTAAAGGGATAAGTGGGGAGGAAGTACCAGATACATTTGGGCTTTCTCTTGCATGGGCAGTTAGTTGTGTTGTGTCTTTGCGGCAATGGATTCCCAACAGTCACTAAGGAATGTGTGGCTGGTGATCCTGTACTTGTGCTGCCAGGAAGGACCACAGGGGCCCCTCTGCCTTGTGGCTTTCAAGAGCGTATCGCTGCTCATTCCTGAGGACAGAGTGATGTTGGGTGGATTTAAATTTCTCTTTCTAAGTTACGAAGGAAAAAAAAAATCGTGTCTTTTTGGATGTCCTTGTCTAAATGTTCACAATTGAGAGAAAAAAATCACTTTCTCCAGGAAGTAATAAGTCTCTCACCAATGGAAGTCACTCACATCCTGAAACAACAATCATCAGCTGAAAAGAAGAAAAAAATAAATCATTTCTTCCTTCCATGAAACCCTCTTTCTACAAACATTTGTCCCTATCACACTATAGAGACCACCATTAGGCAGACTTCTCAAACTTCTTTAGGACTTGTCCAGAAACATAATTGGCTGTGACCAAATGACTGTAGCAAACTGCCCAGGGTGAGAAAGTGTTTAGTTAGGGCCACTGATGGAGGGGCTCTGCTTGTAAGGCAGGTTGAATGAGCAAACCAGGCCAAGCATGCATAGAGATGGCCAATGTTTAGTGAGAAGAAGCAACAAGCTGGTGTCGGGGCATGGGGCTGTGAGGTGATGTTTGGATGCGGACCTTTGAGTCTTTGGAGGCTGTGTGTATGTGTGTGTGTGTGTGAAATAGCCACGTACATTTATCCTTTATTTGTATTTTGTCATCATTATGACAACTTTTCCTCTGCCTCTCCTTTTGCTTGCTTGCTTTTCTTTCTTTCTTTCTTCTTTTCTTCCTTCCTTTCTTTCTTTCCTTCTTCTTTTCTTTTCTTTTTTCTTTTTTTAAACAAGCTCTCACTATGTAGTACAGGCTGGCTTCGACCCCACAATTCTGCTGCCTCAGCCTCCCAAGTGTTGAGATTACAGATGTATACTACCACTCCTGGCTGGTGTTGCTTCTTTCACAATCATCTTCCAAACTGTCACCAGAATGGAATGCCACTAGACCCCACTTAAGACTTTTCAAGGCTCTGCCACCACTTCAGCTGTGGATAAAACACCCTGAATGCAGAAGAGAGAGAATGCGTGGCTTCCAAGAAAACTGGGACAACTTTCCCAGAATAGAGAAGCTTCTGGAAATCTATTAATTTAAAATTTCAAGGAAATTTTTTGGTTCATTCCATAATATATTTGTGTTTTTTTCATGAAATCATTCTTTTAACCTACTTGTCTAGCTGAATACTGTGGCACATGTCTGTAATTCCAACTACTTGGGAGGAGAAGGCAGGAGGACTTCGAGTTTGAGGCCAGTGGCAGCCTCCTCAACTTAGCATGACTCTGTCTCTACAGAAATGAATGAATGAATGAATGAATAAATGTATGTATGTCAGGGGGTGCAGTTCAATGGTACAGTACTTGCCTATCTTATGTGAGGCCCTGAGTTCAACCCCCAGTACTGAAAACAAAACAAGAGAAAACAAAATGTACTTATTGAGGAAAAAGTTAATGCTCCAGGAACATACATCATTTGTTCCAGAAGTGTGTGTACCCTGCTCCAGGAATAGCCTGTGGGAACCACTCCTAGCTGCTAGTCAGAGTTCCATCAACTAGCCTCTGCCTTCCTCAAATTCTACAGATTAACTCAAAGCAACTTCATGCAGGTCATGCTACTAGGTACTTATTTTCTGATTAGTTGTGTGTAATAAATATATGTCTGATTAATAAATGCAATCATTCTATTTGATGTTGAATTGGTATTCAATAGAAGCACAAAAGAGAAAGCCAGGCAGTCTTAGGCCTGATTATTTATTCTGCTTTTCACCAGATATGTAACCTCACACAACCTCAGTCTTCTCATCTGTGAGTTGGAGATTATACTGGTACTTCCTCTGCATACAGAGTGGTGAGGAGTTAATGAGATGCTTGTAAAGTTAGCATTGCCTCATATATAGTAAATACTTGATACTTATCAACAGTTGGAATTACGTGCTATGGAAATAATTTTAGAGGTGATTTGTATATAGTTATAGGCAAAAAATGAGCACAGATAAATATAATTGAGTTGATTATATTAAACAACTTGCAGCACCTGAAACAATTTTTAAAAGGCTATTTTCATTGTTGTTGTTAGGTGCCATGGAGTCGGTATCCGACTCATAGTGACCCTCATAGGGTTTTCAATGGATGACTGTTTCGGGATGGCCTTGGGAGTGGATTGCCAGGTCCTTCTCCCATTTTTATGGTGCTGGGAATTGAACTCAGGACTCAGAGACTGCAGCGCTGCGCTCTACCAGCTGAGCTAAATCCCAGCCCCAAGGGATAATTCAATGTTACTGAGGCCTAATGTGAGTTAAGAAAAGGTTTAAGAGCTTATTATATATGTATTTAAGAAAATTCTAGAACCATACCACTTTTGATTGATTGAGGCAGTGATATTTAATTCTGGCAAACATACTAGCCTTTCTGACATTCTATGTAATATAGTTTGTTGTACTAATGTCTTTCCCCAGAGCAGAAGGATCTCACAAACTTACAGAAAGAACATAAATAAATAACATCTGGTAGAGGAGTTGAAGCAGATGTGCAGAATGAGGTACATCAAAGAAAAGCCAATTATTATCTTGGTGACTGGCTAGTGCTGCTTATGTATATATAAACAACCTATAGAAATGGAATTAATTGTCCAGAGATGTCAGTTCAGATAAAAAGATATCCTAAAAGCTGTTATCATTTACTCTTACAATAATATTTTTGCTTTTAGACTGTATATAGGTTTGTAGTTACTGCCTGTATTGATAGAAAGCCATCAATAGAAGATAGGCTTAAGACACAAAGATACCAAGTGTTTGGTGCTGTTTATTGGAGAAGGGCTTCGCAAAATGTGGTGATAAGAGTATCTCTTAGATTTTCTCACACTATTATGCATACTGGATAATTCATGGTTCTAGAGGATAGGTTACATGTGGGGACCAGCTGACATTTACACTGCTCTTGTGTGCACACAACTATCTGGCCATAGACTGCAGTGTTAGAATGATCATGTAACATACCACTCTTTAATGCAAGGTGCAGGGAAATAGACTCATTTTCAAAACATTTCTCTTGATGGAAGAGGCTGGTCTTTAAGCTCAAGGTCAGAGACTGGACAGAGTAATAACAGGAATTAAGACATATTCATAATAAATTTAATTGTTTAGATTTCTTAATAATAAATGTTTTCTTTTACCTATTGCAAGACTGCATGCAATTTCTCTTACAGTGCTATTGGTGAATTTTAGAGATTCATTCTTTCTCAAATACTTATAGTCAAGCAACAAGTATGTCAGTGCAATAAGCCTCTCTCCTGATGATTTTAAAGGTGTCAAAAGGCAGAAACCCTGAACCTTGAGTAGGCTGAGAATACCTGCAAGTGCCCTAAGCCCACAATCAGGAGAGGAAAAAAAAAAAAAAAACCCAGTCCTTCCGTGTAAATCCTGTAAGCTGAGTGTCATGGGGCCAGCAAAAAGAGTCTCAAATACCTCCCTCCAATGTCACAATCCAACTGGAAAGACTAAGCACAGACCTAGGAAATGTAAAAATGTAGTCATAACCCAAGTAAATTTGAGGTGCTCAATGGCATGATGAAATATCTACAAATCCCACAAACATCACTCCATAAAGCATTGAATTATAATAAAACACTTTTACTGAAAGTCTTTTGAACAGATAAGAAAGAAGAAATTTTTTAATGCTTAGAAAACTTTCTAAAATTTTTCTTATTTCTTTCTACCAACCTCTAGACCAACTGGCTCTCCTATTTAGTTTATTATAGCCACCTCTTTCTCACCTCCATTCCCTCACTTTCTGGATCTTTTCTTTTATTCTCAGGATATAATAATTCTTTTTCTTGTACAGTATCCTCTATTTCATTCTCTCGGCTTTTGAGTTACTACATTTTGGCTTATTCTGCTCAGCACAAACAAGGACAATAGTGAACCAATGTAAAAAAGGATCCTCTTTAGAAGACAAGGGAAGGAAAATACTGTAAATATTTAAGGTTTTTCATCTTTATCAATAAAACATTAGAAGAAATGCCAATTATACAATAACTTATTTAATAGTGCTAAATGGGTGGCCTAGGCATGCAGTGAGACAAGCAATTATTTTTGGCCACAGTAGTCAAAAAAGAATTGGTGGGGAAGGGGAATAAGAAGTGGGTAGAGTTTTGACTAGCGAAGACGTAAGAAATATTGGAGGTAATGAAATATTTAAGAATACATCATAAGCATTATAAATATTAGCTCCTTGGTGGCACTGGCATTTGAAAACTTCTTGACATATACACCAGTAGAAAATAAATATCTGTGGGGAGAATCTAATCTGTATTTGAGAATTGATGTAATTGTAGAATATATCTTTGAATGTAAAAATCTGAATATAATCTTAAGGAAGATCTTATGCCCTCTGGGATACTCCCTAGAAGAGTGTTTCCCAAACTTATATGAGTACCACCCATAGTGAGTCTACAGTTGTACCACAATGACATCTGATCTTGTCTGATCTTGGAAGTTAAGCAGGGTCAGGCCTCGTTAGTCCTTGGATGGGAGATGGCCTGGGAATACCAGGTGATACAGGTCTAGGAGAAGGACCTGACAGCCTACTCCCAAAACAAGCAGCCATTGAAAACTCTATGAATAGCAGAGAAGCACCGACATAGTGTCGGGCACAGCACAATGTTGGGTAGTGTTTCGTTCTGTTGTACATAGGGTTGCTATGACTTGGACCCAACTCGATGGGACCTAACAACAACAATGCACAGAAAGAAATGCATTTTTCATTTGTAATCTATGAGTGCACCTGCATGTACACATGCACATGAAACAAAAATGATAAAATGAGGCTGGCATTTATACCTCTGGTGTTCTGGTAATTTTTACTTTCTTCTAGTTTGTAGAAAGTAATGCTGATGCCAGATCTATGAAATAGGTTTTATTGCCACTACTGAATGGTAGTTGGCAGTTTAACTGCTCTGTAGCAGAGATCAAAATGAAAACAAAATAATATAAGTGAAAACATACATACAAGCCAAACATTACTATAAATGTGAATTTGCCTGGATATAACAATAGTTTGAGTATGGATAAAATGAAGTATATGTTATTTGTAAGCCCATTTTAAAAGTTTTTAATAGGAACAACAAAAATCACACCAGCAAAACAAAATTTATTGCATAGTCCAAATAAACCTAGTTTAGTCCTAATTTGGGGCTGGGATTTAGCTCAGTGGGTAGAGTGCTGCGCTGAAGTCTCCGAGGCCCCGAGTTCAATTCCCAGCACTGCAAAAATGGGAGAAGGGCCTGGCAATCCACTCCCAAGGCAATCCCAAAGCACTCAGCCATTAAAAACCCTATGAGAGTCGCTATGAGTCGGATACTGACTTGACGGCACCTAACAACAACAACAAGTCCTAATTTGATCCACAGTTAATTGGCTTGTCACTTCTGCTTTAGAAAGTAGAATGCAATTCAAAGTGTTCTAAATTGCAGCTCTAAGTCACTGAGTTTCCTTATCTACTTTCGATTTCTGCCCTAATTTCTCAGAAATTGAAGAAACTTGACCTTTAAATAAAATAGAAATAACTATATTGTTTGAGAGGGTATGAACATACCAATTTATCCAATTAAAAGTCACCCAATGACAACTTTTCCTGTTCAATGGTATGTGTATGTGTTCGAGTGTGTGTGTAATTGTTATTGTTATAATTATCATCATTAAATTTTGTGTACAGCCCCTGTTTGAAATTATTTGAAATTTTAATTTTGACTTTCCCCCTTTGATACAAAATGTCTTTTTTTCTTTTAATGTTCAATTAGCACTATACATGGCATTAATTCTGCTTTCCTATTCCATATATCCACTAAGAAACTGGTTTTTATTTTGCTCAGAAATATATTTTAACTTAAAACAATTTCTACACCTACTTTGTTTAATTAAAGAAGAGCTATGAAACATTAAATTTAATTTATGAAGCCCTCTGTTTGTGTTCCAGTCCTCTGCACATACACACTGTATTTATGCTGTGTGTCTATATGCCAATGATATTAAATTTTCTGGCAAAACTCAATATGTAATCAATTATCACCTGTCATGAGTGACTTTTAAGATCCAGCCAGATATTTTGGAAATAGCACTTAGTTAGCTCCACTGAGAAGAGAAATCTCCCTCTGAAAGCATTATGGCCATCACCCTTAAATCTCTTATTCAAAGGCATTTGGACACCTTTCAGCTTAGTCAACATAAAATAAAATTTAGCAAACTACATCTTAAAAAAATAATTCTAGCATTTCAAAATTGGTTTAAGAGCATGCTTGTTGCTTAGGAAAGAAATGATAACAAATCTTGAATCTTTTTTTGCTCTATAGGGGAACAGGAATCTTATATGCATCAGCGAGAAGCCAGTGCCTATTTTTTTCTCCCTTGCTTTAATGCTTATTTTGATTTCAAATTCACCAATTGAGAAGAACTGGAATCTGCCTCTTAGGATTCCAATAGTGTTGTGGTTCTTTTTTTTTTTTTTCTTTTTTCTTTTTTTCTTTATTGAATCTTTCTGGGAGGAAAATCAGTTCTTACTCTACCAGCCAGAGAAAATCATTGATATACAAACAATGGGTTTTTTTAGGTACAAATACTCAATTTTAAGCTTATTGTTTTATCTACAGTATGGTTTGCCTGGCACAGAATCGGCAAGTGTTTCGATCTGCTGTACATAGGGTCGCTATGAGTCGGACTCGACTCTACGGCACCTAACAACAACAACAACGTTTAATAAATGTTATGAAGACATGAATGATCTTCCCAAACAATGTGAGTGTTAATAGATGCTTTAAAGCCATTTTTTTTTCCAGTTTAAAAGCTGTAATAAGTTTCCTGATGATGGCTTTGCTGTGTAGACCCTATGAAAATGATTGCATCTATTCTGGTTGCTTCTCTGAGTTTGAGTCTTGATATCCTCGTTTGTGAAGGGTTGGAGTAAATGATGTAATGACGATGTCTTCTAGCTTCAGCATGGGAAATGTCTCTGGTCAGATCCTCTAGCCTGCCTTTAAGGGAAATGACTGTCTTTAGCCTCCAGGGGGCAGCCCCATATCAGTGCTTATGAAGAATAGGGTCAGATTATTCAGAGCAAGAGGGTGGACCCTGCCCTTTGCTCAGGTCAGCAGTAGGCTGTCCCCACACAGCTATTGCCGTGGAAATTTGTGTGGCACATATAGAACCTTTAAGGGACTTAGAGGGGAGTGAGCATGGGGCATGCCTTCACTGGTGGCTAAACAGTCAAAGTTTATAGCTGCAAGTGTTATTTCTGACATTCTTAGGTATTTTCAGTGGGACCTAGAGAAGTACAGATATTTATGTCCTCAAAGTTACAGGTGAGGGATTACTTCACCACAATCTGTTTCCCAGGGTTCAAGGGAGTAAAAATCATATGCATTCATTGTGTATTTGTATGTGTAAATGTGTATAATTAAAATGCAAATTTGGAACAATTAACATTCAAATATCTTCATTTTGTATATACACTGTAGTTCTTGTAGCTCTCTATAGCTCATCTATCTACTTACCGGCTAGTTGCTCAACAGCAGATCCTAGCATCTGTAGGAACCAGAGTTTTGTAAGGAGCCTTGGTATAGACCTGTGGCTCTATAGATGTATACTCCTTTCCTAGGAAGATAAGAACCAGAAAGAATTCTCCGTTGATAGATTAACGCTTCTAAGTGGATGAAACCCCAGAAGTATTTGTTAAGCAGACACTGTAGAGGTTTCCAAAACATTAATCAGTCTCTTTTAACAGGATATCCAAGAACACAAGGTAAAAAAAAAACTATGTTTTTTCCATTGATTGATGTTTGATTGATTGATTGAAGGGAGAATGTTGTATGCTGGAGAAGTTTGTTGGCTATAGTTACAGGGAGAGAGACCTGTTCTAGAGAATTGTGTTGGAGGAGAATAGAAGCTTTTCATGTCCTCCTGGTATTTGGAATCTCCCTGTCCCAGATATAGAAGGAAAATAGGAAGATGGATACTACCCACTCCAAAACCAGCTCGGAAAGGAAGCAACACTGTGCTTTGCTGATCACTAAGGTGAGGCAAAAGTTAAGTCACCAGCACTCTTTGCACCTATTTCCCTAAGAAATGCTTCCTAGAGGAGTGCTGTCATTTCTGATTTCCGAGTACCGTAAGTTGTAAGTACTGCTCTAACAGCAGTTGTATGTTTTGCATGAATACCCACAAACACACACAGGCACAGACAAGTTGAAAAATAATTCCACCAGAGGAATTCAGTGGAGGGAACACCTCATTGGACTTTATATTAACAAAATCAAAACCACAAAAAACAACTAGGATATTTATTATCTCACATACCAAGAAGTCTAGGGGTGGCATTGTTCTGAGGGGAGACCTCTCTTGGAAGTTGCTTCACAAGAGCAGCTTAAGTTGCTGTCTTAGTAGGTCCCAAGTTAACTAATGTGTATGCTTTATGTTGCTCTGTGCTAGAAGAAAGGCAATCCAGCTAGCCATGGTGGTCTTGTCAGCCAGGGGACTTAGAGTAAGGTATAGCTTAGCAATGGGTTCCTAGGCCTGGCAGAGTAAGGTTAAACTCTTAACTCCAATATCCACTTCTAAATTGAAAGCTCATCCATACGTAATGTTGTTTCACAATACCATTTTAGTAGTAATGTTGTTGTTGTTGTTAGATGCCATCAAGTCAGGTCCCACTCATAGAGACCCTCACAGGATTTTCAATGGCAGATTGTTTAGGAATTGCTTCAGGAGTGAATTGCCACATCCTTCTCTTGTTTTTGTCATGCTGGGGATAGAATTAAGGTCCTCAGAGAGTGTGGAGCAACACTCTATCAAGTGACCTAAACCCCAACCTTAGTAATAATACATTATAATACATTATAATAATAATAGCATTTTGATACTCATTGTGTTATTCAACTCTCACTGCCACCTTGTCATGATGATACGGGGAAATCTACTTTTCAGAAGAGTAGACTGAGTTTGTCCCATTTCTTGCTGGGTGTTGTTGTTAAACGCTGTTGGGTTAGATTCATAGTGACCCTACGTACAACTCCCCGATTCTATGCCAGGCACATGATCTTATTTATGTTTAAGCCCATTGTTGTAAACACTGTGTCAATCCATCTAGATGAGGGTTTTCCTTTTTTTCATTGACCTGCCACTCTCCCAAACATGATGTCCTTCTCTAGGGACTGGTGCCTCCTGACAACATGCCCAAAATACTAAAGATTCAGTATAGCCATCTGTGCTTGAAGGGGTAAAATCTCATCTTGAATTCAGTACTTTTCATTGTATATTTCATATCCTTTCCTTACATGCCCATCAGCCTATCATGGATATAATTTCCTGGTGTTTGTTTTGTTAGGTGCTATCAAGTTGGATTTGATTCATAGCAACCCTAAGTACAACACAATGAAACACTATCCACTACAGTGTTGGGCCCACGATCTTTTTTCTTTTTATGTTTGAACTGTTTTTGCAGCCACTATATTTCTTCTCATTTTGACAAGGGAGATGGACCTGGCAGCCCACGCTCAAGATACTTGGTCAGTGAAAACCCTAGGAATTTCCTGGTGGGCTATGTTTACATGTATATCAAATAAAGAAAAGCATAGATAAAATTGAGCTTAGAAGCCACATTAAAAATTATTTTCATAATTCCATAGTCACAACTATATACACTATGCTGTTGTTGTTAGGTGCCAGTGAGTCAGTGTCCTACTCATAGTGACCGTATGTACAACAGGTGAAACACTATTGTTAGTGCTTCTTCGCTATTCCTTGGGTTTTCAATAGCTGACTTTTTAGGGGAGTAGGTTGCCAGGTCCTTCTCCCAAGCCTGCAGCACCTGGCACTCCCAGGCGGTCTCCCATCCAAGTACTAACCAGGCCTGACCTTGCTTAACTTCCAAGATTTGAGGGGATATTTATGCCACAGTGGTACAGCTGCAGGCATCCACACTACAGCCAACACTATTTGGCCCTGTTGCTGAATGTACACAGTGTTTCCATAGGGGTCATAATGACTGACTTTTTCTGCATCATTCCTATAAGTTCTCTGGACTCTTAAAGAAAGTAGTAACTCCGTATTTCCAGTACCAGTCACAAAACACCCAACTGCTACCCCACCCCCTTCTCCCAGCTGACATTGTTTTCAGGGGAGCCACTTCCACATTACCCTCCACCATCCTCACCAGACTGGCTTTACTTTCCCCCCTGAATGACTCCCTCCTTTAAATGGACCCAATGCACAGCTCTCCTCAATCCCAGACACATTCACAGTGTCCTCTGGAGCTCACTATCTGACTTTAGCAAAATAACAATGACAACAAAGAAACCCCAAACACCTCTAGTCCTCAACCCCTTCACTTTCTTATCTTAACCCAAACCTGGCTCTTCCCTGAGGATATTCTATCGATGCTGTAAGGCCGTGTCTGCTTCCTGTCCTATAACTGGGTTGCCTGAGGCATCCTCCTTCCTCCTCATTCATTACTCTTCATAGTCACTTGCAGACCATTCTCCCTTCCTCCTACCCACCAGCTCTCTCCCACCTGGCTCATCTCAAGCTCCTGCTCTGAGGCTCTGCCATCTGCCACCTTTTCTTGTTGTGGTCAGCTATAGAGTTCTAAGTTACTCCCTATTATCCCTTGAATATTTTAGCACCTTGCTGATGCCCCATTTTAAAAAACTACACCTCAAATAACTCCTGACATCTTTAAATCCTTAGGGACAATCTGTGCTCTGAACCATCTAATCTTTGACTTCCCCTTCTCTTACATAACCACTTATAATTGTTCTTACTAATAACTACAGCTCCTCCTGGTCTCAATCCAATCATCCCTTTTCCTGACTAGCCCTCCCCATCTTTTCAACTCATTCTTTCCAGTCTCTGGATGCTGTGTTCTATTGATCCTACTCTTTTCTTCCTGGCTTTGATTCCATGGTTCATTATTATAATCATGACCTTGAATATATACTCAACTCTTTTGTCTCTCTTTGCTTCCAACACACTCATCTACCAATATCACAACTCTAGTTTAACCTGAGTCCTGCCTACTTCATGATTTCCAAGCAGCTGAACATGACTGGAGAAAAAAGATATGCAACCTTAGGTTAGGACACAGTTGCACACAGAGAACAGACAATGTGAAGACAGAGAGAGAAGACAGAGGGGAAATACAGACATCTACAAGCCAAAAGAAAGCAAACATGATGACACCTTGATTTTGGACTTCTGGCCTCTAACACTGTGAGGAAGTGAATTTCTGTTGTTTAGGCCACCAAGTCTACAGTGCTCTCCTATGGAAACAAATATAAAACATCTCCTGAAATCCTTCATCTTATCCCTGAATCATCAGATTGTTCCTCAGTACTGAACATTTCCCAGCAGCATACAAAGAAGCTATATTGTATTCCATTGTTAAAAATTACCCTGCCTTGACCTCATGTTTCCTTCCAGCACTGTTCCTCTTCACAGGAAAACTCTTCACGGGGTAATCTCTACTCACTATCTCCTTCTATTTCCTTCTCAGACTCAACTCAACCAACTCTAATATAGCTTTCAGCACCACTGCCCCATTAGAATAGCCCTTTCCCAGTATAGCAGTGACTGCACATTGGCAAATGTTGATCATTTTCAGCCCTCACATTCCACACTTGCCAGTCTATTTTCCTTCCTTCCTTCCTTCCTTCCTTCCTCTTCCTCCTCCTTCCTTCTTCTTCTCCTTCTCCTTCCTCCTCCTCCTCCCCCCTCCTCCCCCCTCTTCCCCCCTCCTCCCCCCTCCTCCTCCCTCCTCTCTCCTTCTCCTTCTTCTCTTCCTCCTCCTCCTGCTGCTGCTGCTGCTGCTGCTGCTGCTGCTGCTTCTTCTTCTTCTTCTTCTTCTTCTTCTTCTTCTTCTTCTTCCTCTCTCTCTCTCTCTCTCTGTCTCTCTCTCCCTCCCTCTCTCGTCCAGTCACTGTGCTCTCCTTTTCTGTCACTCCTATTCTGTTTTTTGTGGTTCTTTCCTCTCATTGTGGTAGCTCTTCTTGTGTTAGGGTTTGGGGGGCTTTGTTCTTAGATTTCTTTTCTATACTAGTGGTCACCAACCTTTTAGCACCAAAGACTGGTTTCACAGAAGACAATTTTTCATGGACTGAGAAGAGAGAGCACACGGGGGAGATGAAAAGATCTGAACTGGGCATTGAGAATACTGATCTGGCAGTAGGATAGGGAGGATTCTGTTGATAATGGAAAGAAATTGAAAGTCCTGAGATAGGATTTTTCAAAGGTGGACCACAGATGACCTGTATTTGAATCATCTTAGCAGAGTGACTTGCAGGAACATTTTAAGTGAGGAAATTCATAACAAAATGAAGAAATTAGTAAGTAAAGGGAAGAACAACTAGTGAGGAAATTGGACCTCATTTGCTAAAATGTATTCACTTCTAAAACATATTGCTAGTGGTAATAAAATTAGTGTAGATTTATCAATTTTCTTATCATTACAGAATAAATGTGCATTACATATTTCATATATGTTAACAACTAAAAATGCATGGTATTAACTTTCATTACTAATGGTCACCAATTTTTCTATTATTATCTTTCTATTGAAAAAAACAATTAAAAACTCTTCTTTTGACCATTTATTTTCCAAAGTGAGAAATCTTAGGATTGAGTCTATTTTTTCACCAATACTTTAATTACTACCAACCAAAAACTCATTTTATTTCCTAAGAATATGTTTAGCATTTCCCCCCATGTCCTACATAATGTTTTCCCTTTGTTTATGAAGCTCATACAACTTGAAACTTAGACTGTTTCAGATTCGCTTATAGTCAACTCAGGCTGCTCAGTAAGATAACCACCATGTGATGTCTAGTAAGGCATTTTATGTGTCATCCTAAGGATGATTCACTTTTTTTATTTTTTGCTAGAGATATGCAAACTAGGTTGCTAAGAAGTTTGAAATTCAGACCACAAGATGTCTAAGTGTGTACTACACTTGGCAAAATTTCTCTTCTCCTCCTCCTACTCTCTTCCCCTCCTCCACATATTGCAGCAATATTGATTTTTCTGCTTATTACTATTTTTTCTGTTTACTTCTATTATCAGTAGTGTTAATGTTTAGAAGACTTCCAGGAAGGTATTTTTGAAGGGAGCTAAAATGTGGGTGTGATATTTTAGCCTTAAAACTGCCTTTCAGAAGAGGGAGCAAAGCAACTTCATTAGACAGGTTCTCTGCCAGGTGTTCTGAAAAACGCATCTGCTCACTGCCCAAGATCAATGTCTCTCACAATGAGGAGCAAGGTGCTGGCTCTACAAAACAGCCCAGGCAAATGAGGTTGAAATTGATTGAAGTCAATTATTCCTAAGTCTCGATTCTCCTCTCCTTTGAAGGCACGAGTAAATTTGGTTTCCTGCATCCAGGTGGTCCTCAGATGTCCTAAATTAAAACACAGTGAGAATGGATTTTCATAGCACCTCTACCCTGACCAGTTGGCCAAGGTCTAAGTCCCTGCCCTGTTTCTGAGCAGCGGACCCAGCGGGAACTGCGGGGGGCCAACGGGCAATGACCAGGCCCTGTTTTTTCCTTTGTGTTGGAAATAGGCCAAGACTATGAATGTTAATCGCCCAATTCTTGTAAAAGGTACTGCGGAGACTTTAATAACCACAACTGGCTGCAGTCTTCGTTTTTCACTTCATCTGTGGGGCTCTGTCAGAGGGAGGTGGCAGTTCTAAGTGAATATTTGCACCGTACTCTGAGCTAGAGGTAAAACGTCAGAGCCCTGAAATTGTTGATCTCAGACTTGAGACATGATGAAAAACAGGCTCTGGATAATGACTCTCCATGGCTTTTGAGGTCAAATCTAAAAATCAAACGTTTCAGTGGGTAAATACTTGTCCTTAAATATCCTCCTCACACTTCTCTGTCCTCTTTGCGCTCATACACAGTCTCTCCAAGTATTGGAGTTGGATTTAGCTCAGTGGGTAGAGCGCTGTGCTGCAGTCTCTGAGGCCCCGAGTTCAATTCCCAGCACCGCAAAAAATGGGAGAAGGGCCTGGCAATCCACTCCCAAGGCAATCCTGAAGCACCCAGCCATTGAAAACCCTTTGAGGGTCACTATGAGTCGGATACTGACTCCACAGCACCTAACAACAACATCGAAGGTACTGTCTCAAGAAGATTTTTTTTCCCCTTTTTCTTGCTCACTAGTCAGCCTGAGCACACTGATGGCAACACGTGGTTAGGTTTTGTATTACCCTATGTTGCTTTATCCTAGGTGTGAGAGTTATATCTGAACCATACAAGATATGATTATTATGAGGACCAATTGGCAAAAAGTTAATGATATACTATTATTATTATTGCCTGCAGCGGTAGCCCTGTGGCATCCGATCCCATCAGATCTCAGAAGGTAAGCAGGATTGGGCCTGGTTAGTATTTGGATGGGAGACTGCATGGGAACACCAAGTGTTGTAGGCTTGAGAGAAGGATCTGGAAACTCACTCCCAAAATTCAACCCGCCATTGAAAATTCTATGAAAAGCAGAGAAGCATTGACAGTAGTGTTTCGCCTGTTATACATAGGGTCGCTATGAGTTGGATATCGACTCGACGGCACCTAACATCATCATCATCATCATCATCATTATTATTATTATTATTATTTAAAGGACTTTCAGGACCTATTTTTAAGGGATATATGCCATTTCTTTAGTTTCTACTGAATTAAATCCAGGGAAGCACTGGGAATCTTTGGAGTTACTATGTTGTTGTTAGGTGCCGTCGAGTTGGCATCCGACTCATAGCGACCCTCATAGGGTTTTCAATGGCTGACTGTTTTGGGATTGCCTTGAGAGTGGATTGCCAGGTCCTTCTCCCATTTTTGCGGTGCTGGGAATTGAACTCAGGACCTCAGAGACTGTAGCGCAGCGCTCTACCAACTGAGCTAAATCCTAGCCCGAAGTTACTATAGTACTCATAAAAATCAAGTGAAAAAACTCAGGAGTGGTTGCACATGCCTGTAATCCCAGCAACTCCTGAGGCAGAGGCAGGAGGATCATGAGATCTAGGCTAGAGGCACCCTGTGTAACTTAGTGAGACCTGGTGTCAAGATAAAAAATAAAAAGAGGGCTGAGGGTGGACCTAAGTAGTAGAGTTCTTACAAAGTATGCATAAGGCCCTGGGTTCAAGCTCTCAGGACTGAAAAATAAATAAATAAATAAATAAATAAATAAATAAATAAATGAAATAATTTTCTTTGTTCCAAGTATTTAGGAGATGTGTAAATACTCATGTTAGTGAAGTGAAAGTAAAGATATTGCTTACACATTATAATAAAATTTATTTATTTTTACAAGGAAAGGATGATCCCAATTTCCAAATTTATAGTCATATATAACCTCTAAGAGAAAAGATGAAACAAAATCATAAGTTTTTAAAATTATGAACCAGAGCATTTTACTACTATACTGACTTTTCAAAGGAATCTATCAGATCGGTTAATATTAAGGGCAGAAAATCTTGAAACATATCTGGATCTAAGGGTACAGATAGAAGGCAGAGACAAATGTTTGGAAACCTAAGTGAAATAAAGGGGAATGAACAGGTTTGAGGATTAAGCCACGGCCACCCATGCTTCTTTGGCCTGTTTATTTTAGGACACGGCTTGGATATTCTTGATTCTATGAGGGGATTCTATTTCATTTCATTTTCCAATCAGAGGCACTGCTTAACACCACTTAAGCCAATAACTCTCCAGATTTTACCCCATGGGCCCAACTTTTGGCAAAGTCCATACATGCCACTGTTCTGTTAGGTATTAGGTCATTTTTGCTACTTCAAAGGCCAAAGAGTTTTCAAATGTGTGGCAACTTATTTGCTATTTAGGGATTGGTTGTCATCACAGGAGAGGAAAAAGTCCTGAAAAGAGTTGATTTTATCATGGAATACGGATGGGAACATATTCATAGGCTGGGCAAAACTGAAACGTTTTTCACATTACTTCTCTTCCTGTATGTTCATATAGTCTAGAGAAAAGGCCAAGGAAGTTCTTCGTTCAAAATGTAAAGAAGTTATCTCTTGTGTGCCAGGGAACTATCATTTCTTATTAGAACTTGATTTTTGGTGGCTTAATTAATAAATTAGACATTTATTAAGCAAGTACCTCATTCCAGGCATTACACTAAGGGTTGGGCATATAAGGAAAAACAAAGACAAGATACAAAACTCTAAAGAAATAACTATTTGTGATGGACATGGGCATCAGACAGCTCAAAAACAATCTGTAGCAAGGTCAGCAAAACGTTGAAAGTAAGAAAGCAGGATTTTGCCGTGATCTTCTCCACAGTAACAGCTGTGGCCCCTTGCAAAGCAATGAAGCCTGTGGCTAGGATTCCAAACCCATCTCGTCTCAGCAGCATCACAGCCTTGGGACATTCTTGACAGGAGACTCTTAATCGATTGCATTCCTTTGTTTTGCCTTGGCATCTCAGATGGTGGCATTCCAGAGGCTGATTAGCCCTAAGTTCCTTCCCTGTGAAGCCAAAGCCACCATGTAATTCCCATTAGACCTGAAAATGATCCTGATTTAAAGCTTAGATGGAATCCATAAGCCAAGTATCTAATCATACTTGAGAATTAGCTGGCCTGAGCTCTGTGTTCTTCATTTCTTTAGTAGTAAAATGAAGTTTAAAAATATGTGTTGCTCCTTATGAACCATCAAATAAGCATGATGATAACCTAGTTTAGAATTGAGTACTGCACTAAATGTCAGAACTCTGACTCTGAAGTGCTGTGTGACATTGGCTAAGCCATTTAACTTTACTTCTCCTCCACTACACTTTTCTTTCAGTACTTTTGATATGCTAGGCTTTAAAACTGGACTTGGGGTGACGGGCATTGAGGGCTAGGTAAGGTGGGTCTACAGAGATAAAAAGCACCTGCTCTTGCTCTACAGAGCACACTCAGAGAAAATGGATTTGTAGAGCAGCGGCTTTAGAACCCCTGGGACAGAGGTGTTGCTGAGGGGTATGCAAATGTTGCAGAAGTACATAAGACCACCAGAGGGAGGGTAATTCTTCCATGGAGACCTGGGGTGGGGATGTCACAATGCATCCAGAGGCACTTACCAAGGACTTGTATTTGGGGTATTCCCCACATTGAGAAGGAAAAAGGACAATCCTGCTCTATACTTGAAAAGGGACAATATTCTTGAATTCTGCTTAGATCTCAGAAATGTTCTGAGAACAGATAGATAAAACACAATGGACATAGGAATCCAGCCCTTCTAGAAATGCCAAATCACTCCAGCCCAACAGAAGAATGATGCCCTAGAAGTCTTATACTAGGATGGCTCCTTCCCCTGGTGCCAGGGAATGCTCGTTAATCCTTTTCCACTGGTAAAAGAGAGGAGAGGACCTGCTTATAGCCTGCTTCTTAACGATCTCCTGGCTTGTGCCAATGTGGGGCTGACGCGGCTTGTGTCAAGATGGCTCTCAGAGATGCCATGGGAGAGGCCAATGCAGGGCCTGAGAAGTGGGAGCATCACCGTTCCAAGAACAAGATTTAGGGTCTCCTTCTCCTACCCATTAGAAGGGGGAGGACTTTCTTAGAACTTTCTCAGAAAAGTAAGTTCAAATTCAATTGGTCAATTAGCTCTACACATTTCTCTCAGCAAGTGTCCTTTTATATTCCCCATGAGTTTGTAGCTATCAAGACACTGGTTGCCTCTGTATGCACATAGCTGCCTTGAGGATAGAGGGAACATAATGTAGTGACAAAAGAACATGCAGACACTTCTGAAGCCATACGGTCTCACAGTTATAGAGATTTACGTCCAATCAATCAATAATGAAAAGCACAAATATCTGGTAATGTTACCTACACTCTGCCTCAAAGTTATCACCCCAGGCATTGGGGTTCCTATGAAAAGTCCCTCAACCAAAAACTAAACTAAACTAAACTAAAATAGAAATACTGACCATATCCCTTCCCATTCCATGTGAAGTTTCAACATCTTGGTTGCCTCATCCATGATGTGATGAGGAAGGGAAGACTTACATGATTCTTCAGAACCCTGCAAGATCCAATAATCTGTGACTCTCAAACATCACAGGAGATTCTCAAACAGAAGACTCTGTTACATGAAAGTGAGAGTTTTAAAGACTAGTCTGATAAAATAGTCCTCCAAAACAGCATTATGTATGAGAAGGGTGTCGCAGTCATTGTTCCTTCTTTTTCCTTCCTTCCTTCCTTCCTTCCTTCCTTCCTTCCTTCCTTCCTTCCTTCCTTCCTTTTTTTCCTTCCTTCTTTTCTTTTCTTTTCTTTTCTCTCTCTCTCTCTTTCTCTCTCTCTCTTATACAGGTCTCACTATGTAGCCTAGGGGGCTTTGAACTTGCAATCCTCCTGCCTTAGCTTCCCCAGTACTATGATTATAGGCATGTGCCACCACGCCTGGCTTACATTTTAATATTCTGTAGTTGTGGCACTCTGTCAGCCTGTCATGCTGTGGGGGCTTTCATGTTGCTGTGATGCTGAAAGCTATGCCACTGGTATTTCAGATACCAGCAGAGCCACCCATGATAGACAGGTTTCAGCTGAGCTTCCAGACTAAGACAGACTAGGGAGAAGCACTTGGCAGCCTATTCCTGAAACAATTAGCCATTGAAAACCCTATGAATAGCATAGAAACACTGTCAAATATTGTGCCAGAAAATGAGCCCCCAGGCTGGAAGCCATTCAAGAAGCAACTGGGAAAGAGTTGTCTCCCCAAAGAAGAGTTGACCTTAATGACAAGAATGGAATAATGCCCTTGGGACCTCCTTTTGCTGATGTGGCACAACTCAAAATGAGAAGAAATGTAGTGGCTGCAAAATTGGGCTCAAACATAAAAAGATCATGTGCATGGCACAGTGTTGGGTAATGCTTCATTCTGTTGTACATAGGGCCACTATGAATCAGATTCAACTCAACAATGTTGTTGTTGTTAGGTGCCGTAGAGTCGGTATCTGACTCATAGCGACCCTCATAGGGTTTTCAATGGCTGACTGTTTCGGGATCGCCTTGGGAGTGGATTGCCATGCCTTTCTCCCATCAACTCAACAATAGCTAACAACAAAGTTATCTTCTTAGGTAATATTATTGATATTAACAATTTTTTGCATTAAACTAGGAAAAAAGTCATAGGAAGGTTATGTGTAATGTGAAGTGTTATAACACTAAGATCCTCCCTCCTTTTTGACTGTCACAAAAATAAGCAACAAAAGAATATATAGTAGCTTCTAGAACAAGAATCAAAGAAAATGTGGGAAGCTGTTGGGTTAGAAGAAACAGTTGGCTTTTGAGGCCGGAAGGCCAGGTGTTAGCCTTTCTCATTTCTGGCTGTTTTTGCTACCCACAACAAGTTCTCATTATTTTTAGGGCTTTAATATCTGTGGATCTGAAATTAGGGGTGACAATATTGGCTCATATTGATGTCTTAGGGACAATTTAAGAAAAATGACAGATGTACATTTAAGGCTTTCCTGAGATGAAGGTGCAAGGGGTGGTCCCTGGACTCTGCCTAGGTGCTGTTGGGGTCTTTACATTTGGTTGTGGTGACATGTTCCTCTTTGGGATTCTATTGTGTTTGGGCGTAAGTGCATAAAGGGCTCATTGCTTGCATTAAATCTGCATTCTTTTATGTTAGTACAGTATTTAAATACCCAATGGGGAGTAACTTCCTTTTTTCTTGGCTGTTGCTCTGATACCTACTGTCAAAGGATCCCCTGCATATAGGAAGTGGGCTCAGCTTGGCTTAATTATTCACCACAGCAGGCATTCTGAATTTCCTTCCTTCTTCCCTCTTTCACTTCATCTTACTTATTCATTCATTTAACAAGTATTTATTAAACCCCTCCTATGTACTAGATTATGGGCTGGGATTTAGCTCAGTTGGTAGAGCACTGCGCTACAGTCTCTGAGGTTCTGAGTTCAATTCCCAGCACCACAAAAATGGGAGAAGGGCCTGGCAATCCATTCCCAAGGCAATCCCAAAACAGTCAGCCACTGAAAACCCTATGAAGGTCGCTATGAGTTGGATACTGACTCGACGGCACCTAACAACAACAACATGTACTAGATTGTGTGCAGCTGTACCACTGTGGAATCTGATCCCATCAGATCTCAGAAGCTAAGCAGGGTTGGGCTTGGTTAGTACTTGGATGGGAGACCCCCCCCGGGAACACCAGGTGCTGTAGTCTTGGGAGAAGGACCCAGCAACCCACTTCTAAAAAACAATCAGCCATTGAAAACCCTATGAATAGCAGAGTAGCACTGACAATAGTGTTTCGCCTATTGTATGTAGGGTCGCTAGGTGTCTGACACTGACTGGATGGCACCTAACAATAGTATGACATACACTAGCTATGTTCTGAGCAGGTGGTTCCCACTCTAGTAGAATATACATTATTAGCAGGAGGATGACAAAAAGCAAATACATAGATGCTCCTGTTTCAGATTTGGCTGGAATAAAGCTCAACTGGTAGAGCATCTCTCTGTAGTCTCTGAGGTCCTGGGTTCCATTCCTACCACTGCAAAAATGGAAGAAGGGAGTGGCAATCCATTCCCGAGGCAATCTGGAAACAATCAGCCATTGAAAACCCTATGAGGGTCACTACGAGTCAGACATGACTTGACAGCACCTAACAACAACAACAGCAACTATGTCAGATTTAGGAGATAAAAAGAAAATAAAGGAGTTGATGTGATAGATAATAACTGAGGAGGTGGACTAGTCTACCTGTAGAGATTCAGAGTCTGGAGGCTTGTACAGGAGTCAGGAATCTGCATCATTAACCAGAATCTGCTGCATCTGGGCCCTGGATGACCCTTTCCACCTTACTATCCTCAATAACGTTCTGGTTGAGTGTATGGCCATGACAAAGCACCATGGTTTCTTCTGTGAACTGTGTGAGGACAATGAGGTGTGTTTCAGGGTGAAGGTTAATTGCTCTGTGTAGATTCTCACCTGAAGCTCCTTTTTTCTGGCAACTTCCTTAGTCCCAGCAGCTGCCTTCTGTGCAGGAATAGGCCTTGCCACCTGTTGGGTAAAGCCTCAAACTCAGAGGATTACTGTGCTCTGATCTGAGATGACATAAATGGGAGGAGGAGGAAGCGAAATTGTTAACATCGTTCTCCTTCTCTCTCTCCTCTCACATCTTTTTCTGAGCTCCACTTCCTGGATCCTCCTCCCACTCTTTCAAATCCACTGTGAGCAGCTGCTGGCCCCCTGGTCTGGCAGGCCTCTGTGCCAGCTGTCTGACGTCACACATCAATCTTCCATCTTTACTGCAAATCTCTACCGATCACATTTCAAATTTTCAGGATTCTGACCATGAGGTCTCTTTCTTTGGTATAATTAGTAATTAGAGGAAAAATGTTAGCTAACAGATACTCAATCCCCATCTGTCAAGTGAGGAAATTCCCATTCAAGCAGAAGCCTGACCACTCTATCTAGGTGATGGATGGCTCGCAACTTGCTCTTCTGTACTGTGCTCCTAGCAGAAAGGAGAGCTATGCTTCCAAGTGTCCATTGGGCTGTACCCATCAGTATAATTTAATTCATAATTTTAAAAGTTATTTATTTTTTTCTCTCATCTGCTCTTCCAGATTGCTTCAATATTAAGCCAGTGGGGACATCATTGGAAGAAATTCCTCTCCTTACAACACACTTCCTAGGCCTTGGCTGGTGGCTCCTCATGATTCCTTCATGAAAAGACTGGTTACATCTGCCAGGTGGTTGATGAATAGCCATGATTGTAAAAATAGGAGGCAGGAAATGTCCCCTGTGAGGCCTACATGATACTTGCAGATTGTCCTAAGTGGGGACATTTAGTTGAGGGCAGTCTTCACACATTAATTACTTTTGTCACTTGTAAAATGATCTCATGAAGTATTTCTCTAACTCATGTTTTTCTGGGCATGAGTTTTAATTGTTATTTATCTAAACATGGGCAGATAGTCAATGTGGATACCCTAAATAGAAAGAAAAACCTCACAAATAACCCCCCTACACCTAATGTGTTTCTAGAGTGAGGGGATAGCTTGCTGTTCTTAGGGTTGGTTGGATCACATTAGGCTGGTTAGATCACTTCTGAGACATAAACTTATTGATGACATAGAATCCATTCTGTGGTTTCCAGGCCAAGCATCAAGAAAGCAAAAGAATTTCAGGTTTTGTCCTTCGAAGAATGGTTGACTATTCAGAGACAAGAGGTCTCAGAAAGAGGGTGTTCATTGTTTCAAATATTTGAAAGGTTTACATACCATAAAGTTTGGACTTATTCTGTGACATCAGCAGTCAACTTGAAATGACAATTATAGAAGGTGAGATTTTAGCTTGATGTACTTAATGTTAGAGGTCCCGGAGTGGATTCTGCTTCAGCTGTGTGATGGTGTGCAAATTTCTTTGCCACCTTCTACCTCGATTTTCTCATATGTAATGAGAGGATAATAACTATATCTGTGCAGCTGTGAGAATTAAATGAGTTAATACAAACCAAGTATTGTAACATGGACTAACACACAGGAAACACTGACTACTTATATTCCTATAAGACAAGGCATGTCGACTGGCCAGAAAAACTCAACATATCTCAATATTTTCCCCATTATACTTGATTTCCCAAAGATGACAGGTTGACAGATGAGAAAAGGTACTGAGATCAAATTGGGAAACATTCACGATGATACACAGGGCAGAAAAAGAAAACAAGTTACTTCTGTGCAGCCAAATGTTTCCCATTTATTTCACCATGGGATTCTTGTTTAGTAGAGAAATACATTGTGAAATATAGTATTATATTAAACATATTTGAGAAACAGCTGAGTGATAGAATTGGCCAATCAGTTAGTTGTGCTGGTGGGTGGGTGACTACATTTGATGAATTGGTGAGATTTGATTTATGGAAAGGATTTCTGTTCTGGTAAAGTGTGAAGTATCTGAGGATAGTGAGCAATGTCCCGTTTTCACACCATCGACAGTATGGGGGCATCACATCTATCGCTTCCTCCAATCTCTCTGCTTTGACACAGACAGAGCTTTTGGAAGTGAGTGAGTGGGAAAGAACAGTACATTTCAATCCTTTTACATTCATGGAAAATACATTGGTTTATATTGTTTGCGGCAGGCCTTAGGATAAACAATAAAGGCATGAGGATTTCTGGGATGTCATCCATCTCCTCCAAGCAGTGTGACCACTGCTTTAGTGGACATATAAAAATCAAAGCTAAGAGAACATATAAGAGCAGAAGTAATTCTGAATAAAGGAGAGAGTTTTTTCCAGGTGTCTTCCTCCTGGATTTCCTCTGAGCTGAAGAGGGGATACATATTATATGGAGATATATGGGCTAGGGGAGATAACTCTTGGGGAATGGAAAAACAGACAGAGGGACCTAGAAAAAAGAGCCAAGACAAAGATAGAATAAATTTATGTCAAAGGCAAGAATGTGTCAAAAGCAACGCCACATTCAGAGAAGAGATTACTGTGCTAGGGGCCACATAGCCAAGGCACTGTGAGGCTTCATGTTTTCTTCAATTGCTTAAGAACTCATTTTAATTAACTATAACCCCTTTGGAATTGTTTGAGTCTTGGCTTTATTCGTAAAATAGGGAGGGGTAGAGTAGGTTTTTAAGACCCTCTGCTTCTCTGATATTCTCCAATTTCACAAGTTTCTAAACTGAAATCCATAATGTTCTACATTCCTGTCATAGCCTAATATCAGCCAGACTATTCTGTGAGTTTAAAATCTTCATCTTAAGTGGAACACTTTTAATTCTCTAGTTGTTGGTTCTGTGCTATACTGACCCTTTTTTCATTTTTCTTTCTCATTGCTTACTTTCAAGGGGGGGAGATTTGAACTCAGAATTTGAAGTGTGGCCTCCGCTAGGGGTGCCAAGATCATCCATCTTCTATTCGTGGGCATGATGATTCTGTCTCCAACTAATTCTATTGCCACAGAACATTGCAAACTCACATGTTTCTGGTTACTTGCTCCCAAATGCATTACTTTGCATTTTTCCAAGCTGAATCCCATTTCATTATTTTCCACCACCCATCTTTCTATAATCTCTTAATATCATTCATGTGTTCACTGCCTTCCCACACTGGGGTCTGCTTTTCCTAGCTTGGCACCTTCTGCATGTTCCATTAACATTTTTAAAAGATCACTGGGCCTAGTGCTCTCCCCCATGTCATGTTACCTGTGACCTCACAGCCCAATGTCTTGTCTCCCTGATGATATTCAGATCCTGGCTTGCCCTGGCCTTTTAGTAAAAAAACATAACTTTGAAAATGCATTTAAAAATTATAAATGTTGCCTCCTTGATCTAATAATTTCTAAGGTCTTAAGGATTTTAACTTCTTGTTAAAGTGTTGCTAGATGGTATTGGTATAGTAATACAATTCAACATCTAAATTTTAAGATTGAAGAGACAGGTCCAGACAAGTTCAGTGTGCAACTGGCAGGGCAGGATATAAAAAAATAAACCCAGCATCCAATGTTCCCACTTTCCAGAGTGGAGAAGGCACATTAAGAGCTGTGCTAACCCAGAGATGCTATAGAAAGGACAAAGAAAGAGGCATAAATGAAAAAGGAATAATGTTATAAATAAATTTCCTTGTGCTTATAAAGCTGCACAGTGATGGTGCTGATTAAATTCTAAACCCTAAGAGTCTTGTTCCCCTGAGATGCACTCACAGTGCACAGACCTACCCCTTTTGAGAGGCTGGCAGGAATGTGGGGCCATTCCCAACAGTTCAAAAACATATTTTAATGAAGAATAATGCACAAAATCCCTTCCTTCCTTCCTTTCTTGGTCTTATGGTATTCATTTCTTTCCTTAGTGCTGTGATTCTTCTCCATTTCTCACCAGCCCTCAAAAGATAAGTGCTTTCTTGCACACAGTTTTTCATGCCCCAAATTATAGATATTTCTTCTGTTAATCTTTATGCATTCAGGATTTCCAAATATCTGCTGAAATGACTTACCACTCATCTTACTTTGTAGCATTGTTATGGTTTTCTAATTTACCGATCATTTGCCTGAATTGTGAAAGAGGTCCAAGAGTTTAGTTCATCATTTTTTGTTGTCTGGGTTTTACTTATTGACTTACTTAGGAGAATGAATTTCCTCCAGTGTCCCCTGCCTCTTGACAATCATACCCAAAAACCCCTTATTTGTCTTAGACTATTGTGCTAGCATTAAGTCACTTTTTTTCTCCCTGCCAAGTTTCCCTTCCAAGTCTTGACTGAGGCTGGGTCTACAGGACACCAAAACTTCTGAGAAAAGAAAACTTCAGTTGAACTACTCAGATGTTTCTCCACCAAATCCAGATGTTTGGCAAGTGTGGATAATACCTCTGGATAATAAGTCCCCCATAGTCAACATGTTCATCATCCTGCTTTAATTAAAAACATAATTTTAACACCCTGACTGTGTGCAGTCTGTAAGAATAATAGACTCTGGTAAACTCAGCCCCTGTGTGGAAAGAACCTCTGACCAACCTTGATGTGAAGATGCCTGTCCTGGGTGGATGCTTCAATTGTAACCATGAAGAATTGTAGGTCAGGAAGTGGGCATTTATCCTAGTACAAATAATTCCAGATGCAAAAAATTCAAGGGGGAAAGAATCAGGAACTTGAATCTTCTTCAGCTGTAGAATTGTGGTAAATATTTCAAAATATCCACACTATCCAATTCTTTTATTCTGCATAATTTGCCTAACATGTCCCCGAATATAATTAAATGGAGAAAATAGTTTGCATTTAAATACTAATTGTCATTCTGAAATATTTGAAACACTGAGCACATGGTACCTTTCACATTTTCTCAATATTCCAGGGAAAAGAGTTTTATTATCTTCATTTATCAAATGACCAGAACAACAATTGACAGTTTCATGGAAAAGATAGAAAGTATTTTAAGAGTAGACCTGAGTTTGGGACCATAGCTTTGAAGGACATTTAAGGTCCTTTAAGGAAAATTCTTGTCCATACTTAAGCCTGTTTCCCATTACACACATTGGTTGAGTAGTTATCCAAGCAAATGGCTCAAAAAAAAAAAAAAAACAAACAAAAAAACTAGAGACAGAGCCAGGGAATGGCTCTTTTCTGTTTGTTTGTCTGTCTGGTGACTTACCTAGGAACATACCTCTCTTTGGCTTCCATTTGCTGAACCCTGACTTCCCCTTGAAGCCACAGAGCAAATCAGGCTGTCTTTTCCCATTGGCATTTAAAATGGTTTGTCACATTCTTTATCTGTTGTCTTGCCCACTTCTGAAATGTAATCCCAAACTTCTTTCCTCTGGCCACCTCTGTCCCTGTGCCTGTTATCATGAGGTCTTCCCAAAACACATTCCAGCATTTTTAATTAATTTTTTTTAAGCATTAAGTCCACAGGGGCCATGCCTTGTTGAGGCACCCCTCCCCTGAGCCTGTTGCCTGGCAGCTGTCCATCAAGGCAGGGGAGGGCTCCCTGGGCCTCGAGAAGATGGCTTCCACCTTGCTTTTTCTTTCATCTCCCAGTTTAGCCTCACCTCTGATGGCTAGTTTTCTGATACAAACAGCAACTTGAGAAAGGTCTCCTTGCAACATAGTTAACTGCTCCTCACAGCAGCAGCCACTACCACCCACCTTCTTCTGGCAGGGCTCCAGGACAAGGTGAGGACTCTGAAAATTTTACACAGCACTAAATAGTTTAGGGACTCTGACAGGTACCCTGGACCACCTAATGATGGAAAGTTTGACCTGGCAGGCAGTTAATCAGGAGCAGAGATTCCGGAGCTCAGGGTACAGGAGCGAATTTATATGCTCCCTCTTTGTGCTGGGGGATTGTCCCTCTTCTCACCTGAGGTGCACGGAGGCTCCCACACATCTGCAGTCTCTTTACACATTCTGGCAGGCATTCTTGAGGACCCAGTGGTGGCTCCCCTGGTAAGAACAATCGCATTTTCCTCCCACCTTTGAGCCTTCTTCCAACTACAGTGTAACATTGCCTGGTCCAAAATTTAAACTCCTTTGAATTGTGGTTTGTACCACTAGCACCTAGGGTTTATATAAAAGGGTAAAATTTCTGCCTTAGATTGTGACTATAAAAGCCCTTAGCCTAATTTTCCAGCTGAGCCAATTTCAAATTAAATGGCTTCATGTCAGGAACATCAACATCTGGAGGAGACTCTAACAAATCCTGTGATAAATCAGCAGCTGCTGTGGGCTAAAGGTCACTCTAATTCCAGATTCCCTGCCTGGAAAACACTGAGGCAATAAATAAAATTACCACACAGACTCTGTGAATGCTGCAGGGAGAGAGTGTGGAGGCAAGGAGGATCATCTTCAGTGGGCAGAGGACACAAGCTCCTGGGAGCTGTCGTCAGCTGGAATGAGTGGATGGAACTGCGAATAGGAGGTAACTGGATGGCCTCTGCCCGTGGCCTGTGCTCCTTCACAGTGGAACGTGGCATACAATTGAGTTATCCACAAACAGATCCAATAAGCACAGAGTAGAATGTGTCCCAAGATCTCTAGTGAATGCCTGAAAACTAGGCTAGTTCTGAGCACTTACATAGAAGTACTGTGACACCCAGCAATTGTTCTGATAGCCAAGACAGCAACTAAGTGGCCAATGGATGGGTAATGTAGAGGGTGGATTCTCTAGACAAAGAGATGATTCATGTCTCACATTTGACTGAGTAGCGCAAAAAAGTGAGATTTCATCACAGTACTTAGAGTAGTGTGCAATTTAAAACTGAAGAGTTGTTTATTTCTGGGATGTCCCATCTACTATTTTTGGACATCAGTGGACCATAGGTATCTGAAACTCCAGAAAGCAAAATCAAGGGTAAATGAAGACTATTACTGTATTGATAGGGATTTGATGGGAGATGGCAGAGAAGGGTGTTTACATCACAGGCTATATGATAAATCCTCATAAGATCCTCCTTAACCGTTTCTGTTAGCTTCCGAGAATTCCCTCTTGGCCCTTGCCACTTTATCTTTCCTCTCTTTCCATTTCTCCTCCTTCAGGCTGGCCTTCATGTTTTCTTTTACTGTCTGACTTTTGCTCTTGGTTGAAGCTTCAGCATTGCCCCAAACCATCTCAGTGTTGTTTTTTTTTTTCTCTCTCTCTCTTTTCTTCTGCAGAGCTTCTTGTGCCCTCTCAGTCTCTGATGAGAAGTGACATATCCATTGTCCCACTTGTTTTAGGAGAGGTGGGAGTGAGTGTGAGGGTCATCTTAATTTTTCCCTAACATACAGGTAAAATATTTAGTACTATATCTAGAACATAGAATATGCAGCAAGGCAATAGCTTTTACCAATATTGTTAAATTATGTTGAAATGGACAGAATACTTACACTTTCCCCAGATTAGTATGTTGAAATTCTGACACCACAGGTATTTAGGGAGGAATGGCCTAAGTAAAAGGGTCTTTGGGGCGTGGTTAGATATGAGGGTGGAGCTCTCATGAGTGATATTAGTGCCCTTGTGAAAGGGACTCCAGAGAGCTCCTTACTCACTTCAGTCATGTAAGGTTGATAGAGAAGACAGTCATCTGAGAACTGGGCCCTCACCAGACACAAAATCTGTTGACACCTTGATCTTGGACTTCCCAGCCTCTAGAACTTTGAGGAATAAGTTTTGTTGTTGATAAGTTACTCAAGCTGTAATATTTTTAATAGAAATCTGAACTAAGACAAATGTTAGAGGGGGGAGAAAAAGCTCTGATACTCATCCATTTGTTCCAAAACACTTCTCCCTGACCTTAAATTTCACATCAAGTGACACTTCATTGACTTTCAAATTTTGGATTTTCAGTGGTTCCTAAACATTGGCAAGCAAAAGAATAACCTAGTGAGTACCTTATAAAAGTTCCTGTGAAATTCCAATTCTAGTTCTATATGGGAACCCTGGAATCTGAATTTTGGCAAGCTCTGCAGGTGATTCAAATACAGGTGGTGTGTGGTTAATTTTGAGAAATCTTATCTCAGGACTTCCAATGTCTTTTCATTATCAACACAGACCTTCTCATCTTACTGCCAGATCAGTTTTCTTGAAACCCAGATCAGATCTTTTCATGTCCCCAATTCTAAGTGCTCTCTCTTCTCAGTCCAACATTCTAAGGCCACCCTAACCTCCTTCGTGCCTCACTTGAATTGTCATAAATCACTTCATAATTACCCTTTCCTTCCTGCAGTAAAAGCTCAAAACAGTAGCCAGAAGCATTCTTTAGTAATGAAACCTAGATATTTCTGCTCTTCTCCAAATGCTCCAGTGGTTTCCTAGCTTATTCAGTGTGAAGATCCTTACTGCCATTTCCAATGCTCCTGCAATTTAGCCTCAGCCTCCTTTCCAGTCTTGTTTCTTCTAATTCTCCCTTGCCAACTCAGCTACTGCCAGGAAGGCCAAACATGGGTCTCTGGTGTTTCTTGTTTTTCTTTCTCCTTGAACAGGGAAAGTGAGATTTAATATCAAGAATGAGATCCTTGGATGTGGTGCATTATGTGGGTGCCTGAGAGTACTGTGCAAAGGTTTGTGTCAAGGAGAGGACTCACCCCAGACATTGCTGAATGACCCCAGTGGCTTTGATTGAGATTCCCCACTGCATCTACTATACTATGAGCTTTCTAAGACTGACACATGCACCTAGTTCTTCCGTGCACCATCACGCTCCTTTCATCAGCTTATACACAGCATAAGCCTGCAGCTGTACCACTGTGGCATCCTCAGATCTCAGAATCCTCAGATCTCAGAATCAGATCTCAGAAGCTAAGCAGGGTCAGACCTGGTTAATACTTGGATGGGAGACCTCCTGGGAACACCAGGTGCTGTAGGCTTGGGAGGAGGACCTGGAAACCCACTCCCAAAAGACAATCAGCCATTGAAAACCCTATGAAGAGCAGAGAAGCACTGACAATAAATAGTGTTTTGCCTGTTGTATGTAGAGTCATTGTGAGTCCGACACCGACTTGACAGCACCTAACAACAAAATATACAGCATAAGAACCAGTAAATATTTACTGGTGAAGTAATAATTCAATTCTACATGAACAGACTGCTCTGTTCTGCCCACCTTTGGTAGACAGGGATTCTATCTACGTGAGGTCCATTTATCTTTATCCTGTCTTCTGGACCTCACTTCCTGGTTTCATGCCATGGGGCCCATTTGGCCTCAGAAGTCAGAATGAGAGTGTCATTGGATTAGCACAAGCCCATTCTAGTGATGAAATAGTGATGGTTTCACCATATTCTCCTATTCTCTAGCTTCTGGAAACTTTTCCTCTTGAATGACACTGAGTAGCAGCTCCAGAAATGTTTAGTGGGACAGAAGTCTTAAGGAGCAGGAGGAAAGCACTGATCTTTATAGCAGATCCTCCTCATAGGGAGATTCTGCCCATCCTCGGGCTTGTATCTGGTTCAGCCATCAGCTGTTGTGTTCTTACAGTCTTTTGTTGTATTCCAATGTTATTAGGGATGCGGTTGTCTGAATCAGGCAGGAGACCTCTCCATAGAATGCATGGGTTAAGGTTTTCTTAGGGCACAGAGAAGGAGATGCTCCTCTTGAGCAGCTAGTTTGTTCTTATCTTACAGACAATGCAATTCCTGTAGTTGGTTTCTAGGAAGTTTCAAGTCAGATTTGCAGTGCACTCGCAGCAAATATACAATATCTTATGGTCTTCAATATTTGCATCAATAATTTTCTATATAAATTATTAATCATCTTAATGTCCTATACCTATTTTTATTTTCCATTGACTTTGTCACTTTAAAAATACCTTTGCACTACATATCTTTTTGGAATCTTTCTAAAATTCTTTTATAATAAGTCACAATTTAAATAAATCATAACCCATGGCAATACCAGGTATTCCCACTATCCTCATCATGACACCAGTCACTATCTGCAGAGAATCCAGAAAGTTCAAGGGCCTAGAGACTCAGGGCTCCCTTTACTGAGAGAACAAAGGAAAAAATACCAATGCATTTCTTCAGACTGTAGCTAACAAGTGGTACTAATGCTCAGAAGCCCACCCAGAAGCCTGAGAAACGTGGATAGACTTCCCAGGGATACAACTACTTAAAGCAAAATTAGTAATCAGGAAGACAAGCCCCACCCTTGCCTGGGGTTTTCACCCTGCAGATGTGGCTAGATCTTAGTTCACTCCCAACTGGCACAGCTGTCCCCAGCTGCAGACTTCAGTACTACATAAGCCAGCAGCTGCACAGAAAGATGTCCTGGAGCTTGACTATCTCTTAAAAAAAAATAGCCTTCATCTTTAAACACCACTTTGTAGATGGAGGTCTCCAGGCACCTTGGGCTCATTCATTTAGTCACTGGCTCCCCACTGTGAGTTAGGCATTGTGTGGTAGGGAAAGTGCAAGGAATATAGACATGGAGGACTTCGAGGAAACGTCAGCAACATAAATAAATAGCCTAAATATAAGGTGAAAAGTATTAAGTGCCAAAAAGAACTGTGGGTAAACTGCTGTGGGAATGGAGAAAAGGAGGGAAGGATTCTTTAGCTAGAACATCAGAGACACTTTCAGAGCTTGAACTGCATCCTGAAATGGACAAAATGTGGACATGCAGAGGGAGTTAGGGCAGTCTGCCTCTTTTCAATGGTATGTTATTATTTTATGAATGTAGGATGGGCTAGATTTGGTAGATTTCTACTTTATTTTAGTACCAGGGGCTTAAATCCAGGGCCTCACATCTGCTAGGCAAGTGCTCTACCACAGAGCAGCACCTCCAGCCCCTTTTTAAGTTTTTATTTTGAGACAGGGTCTCACTAGGTTGCATAGGCTTCCTCTGGCCTCAAACTTGGTATTCTTTTTCTCATCCTCCTGAGTCACTGGGATTGCAGGCCTGCACATGACACTCTGTAGCTTTTTACTTTTTATTCCCAGAATCCACCATGGTTGGTTTCATTTAGCAGTATGTGAGAAGCATGATTAACAAATAGGGTTCTCATTTTAGCACATGGTAAAATCTGAAGGACACTAGTGATAATCTGGCCCTGTTTTCCTGCCTCTTCTAGTGTGACATAACGAAACTCCCCTTTCCTCTGCTTTCCCAGGATATCATGCAAGGGTCTTGTGGGAAATCATAGTGCTCTTGGACATGAATGGCCTCAGCCATATGGCCAAGATCCACTTTTGTCTTGGTGATAGAGGGGAAAGTATTCATTGCTACTGTCCTTGCTAGCCACTCAAGTCTCTGTGCCATGACTTTGACTTAAGAGATTCTCAAAACTACTAGACAATGACAGAGTCATCTACAGTCAGTGGACCATGGGAAATCATTTGTTAGGTGTACCAGAAATATGCGCATGAAGAACAGCTTTGTCATAGAGTACAGGGACAGCAGTCTGACACTTTTTTGTAGTGGTTTTGTCATTTATTGTATGATATAAGTCTATAACTATTTAATTGTTTGCCAGTACTTTTCTATTTTGTAGTAAACTCTTCCAGCAGCATTAAATTAAAAACTGGAAGTACAGGTTCAATGGGATATTAAGAACTGAATTTGAGTCTCAAGAAAGGGGATAATGAATGTGGAACTTGCAAGCAAGTTTGTAAACATTTACTCTCCACCATTGGGGTTGGAAAGGCATAAAACTCAGAAAGCATTGATCTACTGAAGCATCAACCTCCACCTCAAAAGTTTGTTGTTATTTGGAAAAGTGTGTATTTTTGATCTAACAAGCTTAAATTTTGTACTTTGTGAACATAAGCTTCCACTTATCAAATGATTCTACTCCTAAATTAATATCATTCATGTTTATTTCTGAGTTTTCTTGTGCAGGTGCAAAAAATAAGGTGATTGCTTATCAGATATGATTAGAAGTGCTTGGTATGTGGTTCCTTGCTGTGAAAAGTTGGTCAACTCTGCTGTTACCTCACAGTTCACTCCTGCTTAAGTTGTTGATCCTGTTTTCACAACCAAATGTCTTTGTAGGCATCTTTTTTAAAAAGCCACTTGTCCACTTTAGGAGAGCCGACTGAGATAAATGTAGCTATTATAATCTATATATTCAATAAAACCAAATCTGATTAAATGTCATATCAAGCAGTATCTTAATGGTGGTGGAAATTTTAAAGATTGATACAAAACTTTTACATAAATATTAAATATGATAGGTTTTAATGCTTCCCATTAACATGGACACCTCTACTATAAATTACTGCTATCTTCCTGGTTCTGAGATTGAATTACACCAAAACAAGTTAAGAGTATAATCTTAGATGAGCTGATTAACTCCTTCATCACTATGTTTCTTCTATGTTGTTGCTGTTGTTGGGTGCCGCTGAGTTGCATCTGACTCATAGAGACCCTTATGGGATTTGGAATGGCTGACTGTTTCCAGATTACCTTGGGAGTGGATTGCCACATCCTCCCATTTTTGCGGTGCTGGGGATAGAACTTGGGACCTCAGAGATGGCAGAGCAGCACTCTACCAACTGAGCTAAATCCAAGCCTCATGTTTCTTCCATAAAAGGGGTATAATAAAAGACATCTACCTCATAGAATTTTTATCAGGATTTTATGAGTTAACATACATGAAGCATTTAGAAGGGTCCTTTGAATCTAGTTAGCAGTAAGGTTTGCATTTTTCTTGTTGCTATCATTATTATAGGGGCTGGGATTTAGCTCGGTTGGTAGAGTGCAGCTCTGCAGTCTCTGAGGTCCCGAGTTTGATTCTCAGCACCACAAAAATGGGAGAAGGACATGGCAATCCACTCCCCAGGCAATCCCGAAACAATCAGCCATTGAAAACCCTATAAGGGTCACTATGAGTCAGACACGATTCGACGGCACCTAACAACAACATCATTATTATCATTATCATTATTATTTAGTTTCTATTCACTGAAATATTTATGCCAAGTCCTGCCGATATCTGGATGATAATTAGAATTTTATGAATAAAAAAAAGGCTCACCAAGAAATGGGTACACGAAATGGGTACATGGCTATATGAAAGAACCAGCCATATCTTTGTCTTTCACAGGGTGCCTAAGGCTGCCTCAGCAGTGTAGATGGAATAGCTCCAGGCCTTCAGAATGCTATTGAACAAAGTATTGTTCTGATCTTAGCCAACAACTAAAAAAAGAATGTGCTCATCCAATAAAGTGGGAATAATACTGGTTAGGAGGAAATTTTATCAACCACTAATACAAAGAGGCCTGCAGCCATAGCACTGTGGCCTCCAATCCTGTCAGATCCCAGAAGCTAAGCAAGGTTGGGCCTGGTTAGTATTTGGATGGGAGATGCCTGGGAACACCAGGTGCCATAGGCTTCGGAGAAGGACCTGGCAACACACTCCCAAAAATCAGCTGTCATTGAAAACCCTATGAATAGCAGAGAAGCACTAACAATAGTGTTTCGCCTGTTGTACATTGGGTCGATATGAGTTGGACACCAAGTTGAGGGCACCTAACAACAACAACAACAACAACAACAACAATACAAAGAGAGAAACACTGTGCCTAGAAAATGCAGGTGAAAAAACACTTAAAATGATTTTGAACCCATGAAGTCCACGTGTCTTCCACCCTAGACAAAACCAGTGTGATCATTTCTAACATCGTCGGGCTTTTTGGCAGGAATAGCTGAGAGAGCAGTAACACTTGAGGTGTAGCTCTTGACTCATGGTGGAAGCTATTCCAGGCAGATTTCTCAAGTCACCGCAGTACCATGGGTTAAAGGAAGAAAAATATTGATGTTTTATTGAGTTACGCCTATAGGTCAGATCATGTATCACTGCTGTGATCTAAACAATGAGCCGGTGCAGGAGGAATGCACAGCTGAGACGGATGAGATAAACCTTCCACAGCCTTGACTCCTCCAAGACCCAGTAAATTGCTTCCTTTATTTAATTATGAATTAATTGAAAACATTCCCATGCTGATAAAACAATACTGGTCCCCGATTTGTTGATAATAGCCTAATCCTCCTGTAATAGCCTCGTAGACACCATTGCCTGATTATGTCATCAATTTTACACTTGCAGGGTCTGGATAAACATGGCTGCCTGAGGTTCAGGAAAGGATAAACACACAGAGAGAGGTATGCTTTAGGAAAGACAATTTAAAGGCAAGATTGGTGTCAAGTGGTCCTGGATGGATTGCCAGTTCTCTGAGCCACCAGCGAGGAGGAATTTTGGAGCACTCGAAGACTAATATGTACATGAAAGGGACTAGTACTGTGCTTGTCACTGGTGTGGGGTTCATGAATGTTAGCTGTATTGTTTTAAATTATTTTCTTTCCCCTTTTTATGCAATTAGGGGAAGTCAGGCCTTCTACAGGTTCAGAACATCATCTTAGTTCTAGGGAATCAATAACTATAACAACATCCAGAGCCCCTTATCAATCTGGTTGTCTGTACCTTCCAGAGCAATTTCTAACCTGTGGTCACTCCTTCCTCCATACTATAAGTTTGCTTGGTGCTTGAGCCCCATACTTAGATGCTTTTCCAGAGGAGGAAATGGATCCCATTATGTGAGGTGAGCACCAACATTACTAAGTCCCTAATATTTCTCATCCCTGGGTAACACAGCCATAGAAATAGTATTGTAATTAAGGACTGGTACACACCACAGCAAATGAGGCAGCCCTCCCCAAGCATAAGACTTACTTGAAAGATTTGAGGGTGAATCAATTAACGTTAGAACTGATGTGTTTTGGAAGCCAAGGCATTGACTAAGTCATGGTACATACATGGTTTCCATCAAAACAAGATTCATCAATATGTCATGATTTTCAGAACAATAAGATTTTATCTATAGGAAGAGTAAATTGCTCTCATATACTTTTAGATAAAACAGAAAGTGAGATGTTCAAACTTTATTTCACTTGTGAAAGACTTGAAAATAAGGCAGAAGAAAACTGGATAAGAGGATAGACTGGCTTCTTATTGTTTTCATCTTAGAGGAGAAAAAAGAGAAAAAGACATTGCATGTCCACAAAGCAGAGACTACATTTCTATGAGATTCGTCTAGGAAACACTAAGAATTCAGAGTTCTCAGCGCACCTTCTCTCATACCAATCCCACCTCAGACTCTACTCTGGAAGGAAGCCAAAGAGTGCAAGGCAGATCTTGTTTTTCCAGATGGAGTGTAATTTTTATTAAGTATTCATGCCATTTCTTGCAGGCGTCATTTTTGAGACTGACTTGGAGAAACTGAGCTCTATTTAATAGCTAGGGTGAGGGAGTAGTAAAATGTGGGAAGATGGACAATATGTTAGGAAACCTTTGGCAAAAAAAAAAGTCTTAAAGCAAGAGTCATAGGAGTTACAGGAAGTATATTTACATGATCTGAGAAGAACAGCTGTCTTCCTCCTCATCTGCCACTTGTGGCTTACACTTTTTCACTCTGCTTTACACATGGCAGGTCTGACTCTCTGCCAGGTCATGAGGGCTTTAGGGGCAGGTCACAGGTCATCTTCATCTTCCAATTTCCTTCACCCATGTGAGTCTGACACATAGCAGAAAATCAGTAAATATTTGCTATATGAAAGAGCTAGAGAGAGAGAGAGAGAGAGAGAGAGAGAGAGAGAGAGAGAGAGAGAATAGGAAAAGAAACTGGAGAACCCAAAAGTCTTTTAATCCTAAAAATATGCTAGCTTCTAATTTAATCAGAAAGTGAAAGCTGGTCTTGCATGTACTGTAGGAAGAGAGATAATGTTTTGGATTTGAATGTTGATAAACTAGTATCACCTCATACAACTATTTAAGCTACATGCAGACATCACTAAAGTCAAAGTCACAACAACTTGTAACATAGTACAAACAATGGTTTCGCTGAGGTAAAGATAAACTAAACTTCTCAAACACAGAGCATGCTTAGGCCAAGCCTGGTCCTATCATCTTAAGTGACTGATTTGCTGTATTGAATCAGATCACCTAATTGGTAGAGTTAAAAGAAAATATTGATGGCAGAATTTGGCAATAGAAATGTTTTGCTAGATCTCATCTTGCTAAAATCAGGGAAAGCATCAGATAAATTTTGATTTGTTTTGCTGATAATTTCACATCACTTAGTATGTAAGAGTCAATGAAAAGAATCATCCCAAAGTGTCATTCTGGTCAACCAAAAGGAATACATTTATATCAATTAGAATGTGTTCTAGCACATGGATACATTCTAAAACCTGTGTGTTATTTAAGGAGATACATTAGCTCACATAAGAGCAAGATCAAAGATAAGGCAGACTTCAGAGTTGGTTCATGCAATGGCTCTGCTTTGCTATCCATGGCTGTGGGTGTTCTCTTCTGCTTCGTGGTGGCCATGCCAATTGCATCCTGGTCACCTTCTCTAGTTGCAATGGCTTGGCTGCTGGTAGCAGTTGGCACTACTTTCCTTTTCACATCTAGCTACAGAGAGTTTTCTTTTAAAACAGAGGAGAAAATTTCTTCAAAGCTCCAGCAAATCCCTCCAAGATCATTTCTCATAGGCTAAAATTGGGTAATATATTAACTACCGAATCAGGCAGTGGCAAGAGCAATGGGGTTTTTCTCAGACCCACCAGGCCCACCTTTGGAGTTGAGGAGAGGAGCTGCCTACCCTGAATTTTATGGGCATCATGGGAGAGAGGAAAGACCTAACTCTGTTTTCAATAAAGAAAAGAATGAGCAAGTGAATGCTGAGATGGCAAGTGAGAGTCCATAAAAGGCAAAGCTACTCCAAATATATATTACAGAATATGAAATTTCCAGGAATGAAAACAAATATATAATTAGAATCAAAACTAGAGTCAAATGTGGCTATCACAAAATTGACTATTGGATAAGAATAAATTGAAAAACTTCAAAAACTATTATTATTTATTATTATTTAAAATATCACCATTTCACACTTACAAGAAGATGTAAGGAGTGTTAAGTTTATTAGAAAGATATGTATAACAGTATTGTCTCTCTCCAAGCATTGAACTGAAGCAGAAGTCTCTAAATCCTGAGGATAGATAGTACAAAATTCAAAGCAATAAGGTGATAGATGGTGTAACTGCTTCATGCTGGGGAAGGACTGTCATTAAAGCATCAAATATCAACTTGTCTGAAGTCCTGCTGCTTGGACAGAAGAGTACTATGTTTCATGCTTTAGAGAAGTACTGCATTATGTATACTCCCTATGGCAGTAGTTGTTGTTGTTGTTAGGTGCTGTCAAGTCAGTGTCCGACTCATAGCAACCCTCTGTACAACAGGGGAAACACTATTGTCAGTGCTTCTCTGCTGTGCATAGGGTTTTCAATAGCAGATTGATTTTTGGGAGGGGGTTGCCAGGTCCTTCTCCCAAGCCTACAGCTTCTGGTGTTCCCAGGCAGTCTCCCATCCAGGTACTAACCAGGCCTGACCCTGCTTAGCTTCAGAGATCTGATGGGATCGGATGCCACAGGGCTATCAGAAGATGACAAATATCCATTAACTAGTGTAGTGGAGGAATGAAAGTTTTTTTGGCATGCTCAGCTTATAATATTTTTATCTCTCAAATAGTAACTAAGATGAAAGCTGACCATTTCTTTATCTTCTGAACTTGAAGATTTGGCCACTGTTAAGACAGCTTCTTGAAGAAATCCCTCAAGCTAACACCTTGTGTACTGCTTGAAGATACCTTCTGGATACAATCAGAAATAAACTTAAATTGTTATTTTTATAATTTATTTCTAATGCTTTTGCAACCACTTGCTGGTTTTCCTTATCGTTTAAGAATTTTTCTTTTGATCTATGTGGCAATGGAGCCATATAACTGGGTTCTAAGATTATTAACTACTCTGCCTTCTCATCTATAGCTGTTTTCTTTACAGGCATGCAATATGTTAAAACCATCACTGGTTGAAGATAAAAGGCTCTTTACTGCAGTATTCATGAAAGAAATACTGAAAGCTCAAGGCCCTTCAGTTGTTTACTTTGCAGCAGGTTCCAACAAACTACTTTATTTATGCAATTGTTATTTTTGCTAAATTCTATTAAGCATTGCCACTTATAAATTATGAAGTTCAAGCTGTTCATTATCATTGCTGAAATAACCTTTTAAACTACACTAGCTGTAATTTCATCTTTTATGAAGATATTTTTATATTACAATTGTTAGGTGCCATGGAGTTGGGTCCAACTCATAGCAACCCTATATTCAACAGAAGGAAACACTGCCCAGCACTGTTTCGTGCCCAGTTCTATGTCAGTGCTTTTTTGCTATTCATAGGGTTTTCAATAGCTGCTTGTTGGGGATTATTTCAGGAGTGGGCTTCCAAGCCGTTTTCCCATTTTTGTGGTTTTGGGGATTGAACTCAGGACCTCAGGGAGCTCAGAGCAGCACTCTACCAACTGAACTAAACCCCAGCCCTTATATTACAGAGTACTTGTAAAATCAATTGGCTGGTCACAGTGGCCCACTGTCTTTCTATAATAGCTTGTAATTTGGTTACATTAGCTGAGCTGTCCTTTCTGAGAACTCCATTGGAGGTTGTGAATGAAATATTTTATGCTTGTGACTCCCAATTTGTTCCACCTTGATTGTTCTGCTGTCAGTGAAAATTGTATAATGTTTTCCTAATCTATAACTGTTTCTTCAATTATGTTTATAATATTGTTAATTATGCGAGCCCCAAAAATCTCTTGGCAGAATAATAAAGCAATTGCATAGTTAATTCATCTTTAATCTATCAGTCTTTTAAAAGTTAAAAAGGATTTGCATTTGTTTTTTAAACTGTCTATGCAGTATGGACAGTTTTGAAAGGTGTCACTCCTTTATCAAGTAATTTGATTTTTGTTTGACTGATATGTCATATTTTTCTAACATTAGAGACAGAGTAAATATTATTCCTAAAAATAAGTTAAGGTACTATAACATATGTTGATTTACTTCAATGTTTTCATATTAAATTCTAATCTTTACTAGGATTGAAAAAGGCACTTTCACTGTGAAATGGAATATTTTTTAAATCAAATATCCAAAACAAGAAGAACAAAGTATCTGGGTCTATATAAACTCTACTGCTGCCATAGATGATCATGAATATACTACAGGATATCATTTTTCCATCCTGGGAGATCTAAAATGATTGAATGGAAATATATGATACCAAGTTATAGTTACTTTTTAGGCAGGACAGGACATAGGATCTTTGAACAACAATATGCATGATGAGGCTACCAGTGGTACTGATAGCCTAGGAGGCAGCAAAGAGTCTCCTGGCTGTGGAGTAAAGAAGGAAACCCACTGGGAGGCCACTAGTCTCCTAAATTGAGAAGTCAAAGAAATGGGAGTCCAAGGGGATCAAACAAGCTCCAAATTTGGAGTCAACAAAGACTCCAAGTCCATTTTGTTAGATACGATAGATTTCCTATCTTATATCTCTAGCTTCAAGTTATTCTTCTGCCTAGTTCTTCTATAACCACATTCAGTTTATCACCTGATTTAGTTGATTTGGCTATTTGCTTCGGGATTGTTTTAGGAGTGGGCTGCCAGGTCCTTCTCCCATTTTTGTGGTCCTGGGGATGGAACCCAGGGCCTCAGAGAGCTCAGAGCAGCAATCTACCAACTGAGCTAAACCGCAGTCCTTATATTACAGAGCACTTGTAAAACCAATTGGCTGGTGACAGTGGCCCATTATCTGTCTATATCATCTTGTGATTTGGTTATATTAGCTGAGCTGTCCTTTCTGAAAACCCCTTTGGAGGATGTAAATAAAATATTTTACCCTTGTGGCTTCTAATTTGTGTCACTTTGATTGTTCAGTGTCCCCAGCCATAGCCTCTGAAATGAACAGAGGGCTCTTCCATTTTGCCTTGGTTTCTTTTTCCAGTTGATGAGAACTTGGAGCCCCCAGGTGGGTGGGTGGGCAGGTGTGCACATTCCTGATGTATACCCAGACCATTTTCAACCAGTTTTAATGCATTTTTAATTCTGCATTCTTATCATCTTCTTGATCCATTATGGTACTAATTTTAAGTACATTTTAATGTCTTTACTACTTTTTTCCTGGCAAGAACTTTAGTACTATTTTATTGAATTATGAGTTCTTCTCATACCTTGTCTGGCTCCTGAGCCACAGTTTTAAAGATAGAAACCTTAAATATCTAGAAAGTATAAAGTCTAGACAAGAGAATGTTGCAAATAATAATCTATTCTTTCCTCCTGCAAATTCAAAGCCTATTTTCTGAAATGGATGCATAGGTTCTTACTGTGCTTTATATAACAACAATATTCCTGTTAGCCCATCTGTTTCCCTCCATAAAGAAAAGATGTTGATAGCAGGCATGTCTTTGTCAATTCACAAGAAGACAATTCCTTAAAAACCAATTTGCTAACTGGCTAGTTTACTGAATTCTTATTCACTAGATTGATTTATCTTTAAAAAACTATTCATAATATTTATAGTCATTTGTAGCAGTTTTGAAGATTTTTGTGAAGATTGTTTTTGTATTACAATAGCATGTTCAATTTGTCTTTGGTCTAGTCTCTGCTGCTACAACTGAAGGGAGTTAGGAAATATTACAGGGATCTTCTATAAGGAAAAAGACTGGGAAGAGAGACAGCACATAGTTCAAACTAGGCTGTCAGTCTTAGAGATGGGGCAACAGAGAGCTCACAGGACAGAAGGAGGAGAAGACAGAGGGACTATTATTGAACATACCCTTGAATGTGTAATTTTTTCATATTTTTAACTTTGTAGACCATTCTTAGTCCTCATGACCTCCAAGGCTTGCTTTCTCTGCTCTTGTATGGTAGTTCCTAATCTTTGATGGCTTCCTCACACAAGTGCTGATTGATACTCAACTGAAGATTTGAAGGACACCTGCCACAGTTTTTGGAGATTCCTTTCCAAGCAGTTGTCTCCTCTCTGTTACTCTGTTCTGAAAACTCTAGTTACTTTGACCTCATTGGACTATTATTTTTATCTTCTAAATTCAGGAAACTATTGGCCTTCAATTAGGTTTTCCATTCCTATACTATGGGTCAGAAACTTTCCCAGGCCATAAGGTGGATTAATTGTAATGCTTGTTTCCAGTCTCTTAGTGATCACTGTCCTATGTTGCCTGATGTTCAATGTTTGCTCCATATGGGCTAGAAGTGGTACTGAACATATACTACCCACGGCATCCATGAAGTTAAAGAATAGTATAAATTGTTGCCGATGTTAGGTGCCATTGATTTGGGTATGACTCATAGCGACCCTACATACAACAGAATGAAACACTACCCAAAAATGTCTCATACCCGGCACTATGTCAGTGTTTCTCGGCTATTCATAGTGCTATGGATGGCTGATTGTTTCAGGAGTGGGATGCTGGGTCCTTCTCCCTAGCCTATAGTGCCTGGTATTCCCAGGTGGTCTCTCATCTAAGTACTAACCAGGCCTGACCCTGTTTAGCTTCGGAAATCTGACTACATCTGATGCCAGGGTGGTACAGTTGTAGATAGTATAAATAAAAGATATTAAGATAATTCCAAATTTTTGAGTCTGATAGATTGTGACAATGGCGGTATCATTAAGAGAAACTAGAGGACACAAGAAGAAGGTCCAGATGATGATCTACATGATTGATAAGCTTCTTTTTTGAAAGATTGAGTTAAAGGAATATCCCAGAAAATCCAGTCTGCTCACAAAAGGTCAGAGCTACAGTTTGACCTGGAGAACCAAGCCTGCCTATATCAGAATGGCAAACAGGACAAATCAGGAAGTAAACCTTGGGGTAAGCCATATATTTAGAGGGCTCCAAATTTATGGAAGATGTTTCAGTCTATGACCCATCTGAAAATTAGGAGGATGCCATCAAGTTAGGTCCAATTCATAGAGACCTTATGAACAATGGAACAAAACACTCCTCAACATCGCCAGGCACAATATCATTTTTGTGTTTAAGCCCATTGTTGCAGATACGGTGTCATTCCACCTAGTTGAGGGTTTTCTTTTTTTGTACTAACCCACCACTCTCCCAAACATAATGTCCTTCTCCAGGGATTGGTCCCTCTAGACAATTTGCACAAAATATATCAGACACAGTCTAGCCATCCTTGCTTCCAAGGAGCACTCTGGTTGCTCTTCTAGGATGGATCTGTTGGTTCTTTTGGCAGTCCACAGTATGTTCAATATTTACCTCCAAAGCCATAACTCAAAAGCATAAATTCTTCTCCTGTCTCCCTTGTTCAACTTCTAGGTTTCACAAGCATATGATGCGACTGAAAATACTATGGCATCAGTTAGGTACACCTTTGCCTTCAATGTGACATGTGTACTTTTCAAAATTTTAAAGAGGTATTTTGCAACAACTTTTCCCAATACAATGTGTATTTTGACTTGTTGGCTGCTATTTTCATGGGTGTTGACCATACAACCAAGTAGAGCAAAATCTTGGACAACCTCAACCTTTTCTCCGTTTATCATGAAGTTGCTTACTGATCTAGTTTTAATGATTTTTTTCTTGATATTGAGGAACAATCTATACTAAAGGCTATGTTCTTTAATCTTCATCAGTAAATGTTTTAAATCCTCTTCAGTTTCAGCCAGCAAAGTGTGTCATCTGCATAACACAGGTTATTAATGAGTCTTCCTCCAAACTTGATGCTATGTTCTTTTTCATAAACTTCAGGTTCTTAGATTATTTGCTCAGCATAGAGATTGAAGAGGTACAGTGAAAGGATACAGCCCCAATGCACACCTTTCCTGACTTTAAACCAGGCAGTGTTTCTTTGTTCTATTTGAATGACTACCTGTTGGTCCATGTACAGATTCCTCATTATTACAATTAAATGCACTGGTATTCCCATTCTTCATAATGTTATCCATACTTTGTTGTGATCCTCACAGTCAAATGCCTTTGCATAGCCAATAAAACATAGACATCTTTCTGGTAGTCTCTGCTTTTGGCTACTATCCATCTGACATCAGCAGTGATATCCTTGGTTCCACATCCTCTTCTGAATCCAGCTTGATTTGCTGGCATTTCCCTGTCAATATATTGCTGCTGTCACTTTTGAATGATCTTAAGCAAAATTTTACTTGCATGAGGTATTAATGATGTTGTTCAATAAATTCCACATTTGATTGGATCCCCTTTCTTGGGAAAAGGCACAAATATGGATATCATCTAGTTAATTGGCCAGGTAGCTGTTTTCCAAATCTCTTGACATAAACAAGTGAGCACCTCCAATGCATCTGTTTGTTGAAAGATCTCAGTTGATACTCTATCAATTCCTGGAGCTTTGTGTTTCACCAATTCCTTCAAGGCAACTTCCAGTTTGTCCTTCATTACCATTGGTTCCTGATCAAATGCAACTTCTTGAAATGGTTGACCATTCACCAATTCTTTTTGATATAATGACCCTGTTTATTCCTTCCATCTTCCTTTGATGTTTCCAGCATTGTTTAACATTTTTCCTATAGAATCTTTCACTGTTGCACTGAGGCTTGAATTTTTTTCCACAATTATTTAAGTTTGAGAAAAACAGCATGTTCTCCCTTTTTCTATCTCTAACTCTTTGCACATGTCATTATTATATTTGATTTTGTCTTCTCAATCTGCCCTTTGAAATCTTTGTTTTGGTTCTTTAATTGTATCATGTCTTCCTTTTTCTTTAACTGCTTGACATTCAAGGACAAGATTCAGAGTCACTTTGACATGTAATTTGGTCTTTTCTTTTTTTCCTGTCTTTTTCATAACTTTTTACTTTCTTCATGAATAATGTGTTTGATGTCATGCCACAACTTGTCTGATCTTCTATTATTAGTGTCTAATGTACCAACTATGTTTCTGAGATGGTCTATGAACTCAAATTGGATATACTCAATGTCATATCTTGGCTCTTGTATACTTCTTCTAATTTTCTTCAGTTTCTCTTTGCACCTGATTTGAGCAGTTCAAAAAGCACCTGGTATTGTTCCAATTTTTGATATTGAGCTATTCCATTGTCTCTTTCAACAATGTAGTCAATTTTATTCCAGTATGTTCCACCTGGTAAAGTCCATGTGTATAGTCACCATTTATGTTAGTGAAAAAACATATTTGCAATGAAAATGTTATTGGTTATTGGTCTGTTATTCTATTATGTGATCTCCAGAATTGTTTCTGCCATCAAGTCCATATTTTCCAACTACTGAGCCTTTTTATTTTTTTCCAACTTTTACATTCCAGTCACTAGTAATTATCATTACATCCTGATTGCATTTTTGATCAGTTTCAGACTGCATAAGCTAACAGAAAATTTCCTTTTCTTCATTTGTAGCCTTAGAAGTGCATGCATAAATTGGAATAATAGTCATATTAACTGGCCAACTTTCTAAGCATATGGATATTATTCTATCCCTGACTGCATTGTACTCCAAGACAGATTCTGAGATATCTTTTGATGGTGATAGCAACCCCATTTCTCTTTAAGTTATCATTCCTGGCATAGTAGACCATTTGATTATTGGATTCAAAATGGCCAATACCAGTCTATTTTAGCTTACCAATACCTAGAATATCAGTGTTTATGTGCTCTGTCTCAGTTTTGATGATTTCTATTCTTCTTTGCTTCATAATACATGCATTCCTTGTCCCAAGATGGATTGACACAGTGTCTGCAACAATGGGCTTAAACATAAATAAGATCATTTGCCTGGCACAGAATCGGGAAGTGTTTCGATCTGCTGTACATAGGGTCACTATGAGTCGGACTCGACTCGATGGCACCTAACAACAACAACAACAACAACAACAACAAAACAAATATATATATATATATATATATATATATATATATATATATATATTTATGTTTCTTCTCATTTTGAGACTTGCCACATATGCAAATGGAGGTCCCTGGGTTTTTACTTCATTCCTGTCATTAAGGTCGACTTTACTCTGAGGAGGCTACTTGTCCCCATAATCTTTTGAGTGCCTTTCAACCTGGGTTGCTCATTTTCTGGCATTATATCTGACAGTGTTTCTCTGCTATCCATAGGGTTTTCAATAGCTAATTGCTTTGGGAGTGGGCTGCTGGGTCCGTCTCCCTACTCTGTCATATGCTAGAAGTTTAGCTGAAACCTGTCCAACATGGGTGGTCCTGGTGGTATCTGACATATTGGTGGCATAGCTTTCAGAATCATAGCAACATGAAAGTCTCCACTGTACACAGTAAATTGACAGACAAGTGAGGGGGAGACCATAATATGTAACCATAATGTAATTGTGATTACTAATTGAGATGACAAAGTATATTCATCATATTTGATAAGCTTGGTTTGTTGTTGTTGTTTGGTACCACTGAGTCAAGTCTGACTCATAGCAACTCTATGTACAGCAGATAGAAACACTTCCTGATTCTGTGCCAGGCACATGACCTTATTTATGTTTAAGCCCATTGTTGCAGACACTGTGTCAATCCATCTGGTAGAGTTTTCCTTTTTTTTTTTTTTCCATTGGCCTGCCACTCTCCAAAACATGATGCCTTTCTCCAGGGATTGGTCTCTCCTGACTACATATCCAAAATATGTAAGACCCAGTCTGGCCATCCTTGCTTCCAAGGAGCACTCTGGTTGCACTTCTTCTAGGACAGATCTGTTGGTTCTTTTGGCAGTCCATGGTATATTCAGTAGACATC